>BMAF01000007.1:21076097-21103597 GCA_014132575.2 Gasterosteus nipponicus
ACCCTTTTGCCTTCAGCACGGCCTTGATTTTTAGAAAAATAACCCGCCATGATTCTTATTTTCTTTTACATTATTTTTTACATGTATGTGCATGTATTGCCGTGTTCCTTTCTTGAATGTGTTATTTGAAAAATGATACAGTGAAACTGCCAGATTCTTACAAAATACCCTGAAAATACCTTTGGCCATGCCGCCCAGCCCCAACCTTCTCCCGAGACACACCAACCTTCTCCTCGAGAGGCATCACCAGAACACCTCCCAGCTTGAGCAGGTTCTTCATGTGGTCCTCGTGCTCCTTCTGAACCCACCCCGCAGTACACGCGGTCGTACTGCCGGCTCTCCGAGGAATCTCGAGGCAATTACCCGCAACAAAGGACGGCTCGCAGAATTCAAATCTATAAGAATACAGGAGCAATGAAAACACACGCGGAAACATAAAGACGTCACAAGCACATTTGGACACATACTTGTCAAAGCTGTCGCTGGTTTTGATGAAGGTGTCGAGCTTCTGGTAAGCGTAATCAATCACATCTGCGTGCAACTCTATTCCGTGATTCACTCCGAAGGGCCCTGCAACAGCAAGCAGACTGGAATCAGACACGTTTACAGACTGGACAAGAAACTCAGTCGCTACAATAAAACATTTAAAGCTGAACATCCAGACAGCTTCACGCTCTGTTCCTGCTCCTCACTGCCACATGTTCACATGAACTATTAGAAAGACACCACATACCCAGTATGAGGCCGACCATGGTGCTGAGGTAGCCGGTCCCACTGCCCAGGTTGAGGAAGGAGAGGCCAGGGTGGAGGTCCAAAGCCTCCATCACCTCAGAGTAGATACACGGAGCAGACAGGTGGATCTTTCCATGCCGCCATGCTAAGTCCTAACAACAACAACAACAACAACAATATAACGTCACCTTCAAAACCATGCCACTCAGGTTCATTGTGGAAGCTGCTCTCCAGGAGGACCTTGTTTCAGTGATCTCACAGACGTTGGTGGTGCTCACCTTGTAGGCATTGTCCCGGTATTCGTCCAGGTAATAGTCCGCCCGGTCGATGGCTCGAAAGGCCCGCTCCACAAGGTCTGAGCGGATGTAGTACGCCTCCTTCAGGTTGTCAATCAAGTCGTCATTGTCCTCACCGGCACTCACAGCTCCCCCCATGTTCACTGAGGGCAAAACAGGTGTCTCAGTCCCAAAGGACAAAAGAACCACGAGCACCGGTAATGATCGGGCAGAGAAATACACATTGACTTCCGTACTCCTGCTCAGCTCGCTCTTTCACAATGGGTTTTTTGTGGGGAGACGGTTTTTGAGGATTACCATACAGACACCCAGGCTCCGTCACCTCCAAAGGTGAACGAGACGGAGCTGTTAAATAAAAGACTCATGCTTTGGATGATTTACAACAATGCCAACATTCTCTGCGTCAGGCTTCTTAAATGGGTGTTTGTTCCTGGTAAATGAAAAATCTGGTTCTGGACTGTCGGTTGTACAAAACCAGGTTTAACAATGTCTGTAACAACTGAAGGCTAAATTGTTGAGTAGAAAATTAAAGCACAGAAACTCCTTCAACCGTTACATTTGTAAACAACCACCAGTTTCTTTGGAAGTCAGTGCGAAGGGTTCAGCGCTGTCTAATGGGGACGTTACACGGGGCAACAAGCTAAATATGCCTCTGCCCCCCGTTCCAAGCAACTAAGTGGCCTTGAGGAGATGGAAGAAGACTCTCTCTATTATCATAAGTACTATTTGCTTTCTCCATTCTGGGCTACTGAAGCACTATTGCAGCTCCTCGTCTCATGTGTTTATAGATGTATGATACATAGTTATAAATGATTATAAACTATGACACGGTTATACATATTATATTGGTTTTCTGCTAACAAATCCCCCTGAAATCCCAGGTCCTTTTGTGCAGAACAAGGATAAACTCCAAGACAATCCCGACCTGACAGACAGTAGTGGTTCCTATGGATTCTAAATATTACATTACAAGTCATTTAGCAGACACTTTTACACAAAGCGACTTTCATTACACTTCAATGTAATTTAATGGCTTTTTCACATAGGTGTCTTGCTCAGGGACACTTCGACATGGAACATGGGGCGGCCTGGACTCGAACCTACCACCAACCTTGTGCTTCCCAGCACACCTTCTCTAACCCCTGCGCCACGACGACCCCACGTGTCTCGTTTACTAGACCCCCAGTAAATACTAGCGTCCCAGTGAGGACGTTAGCTCCACTATCATCTCAAAAACATCTCCAAACTCCGCCCCACCATCAGAGAAGCTCGTGGCTTTATCTCCTCAACGCTGGACGACTGTAATTCTCTCTTAACTGGAATCACTGGCAAGAATATGCTGAATCTACAACACATCCAAAACAGCGCTGCCAGGATCCTGATGAGAGTCTGGAAATATGAGCACATGACACCCGTCCTACACTGGCTCCCTGTCTCTCTCCGGATCGACTACAAAATCCTACTACTCACTCATAAATGCACCTCCCTATCTGCAAGAACTACTCACTGCCAATCTGCCAATGAAGAGTGCGTTATAAATAAAACGTATCATTACTATCACCACTGGGAGTGAATGCAACGTGTGAGCGGTGTCCAGTCACCAGAGGGTCTATTTACCATCCAAGCGCTTTCATTTGATTGGATCAATAACAAGGGGGCGGGCGAGCTGTGTTCACATTAGTGACGAAGCAGCAGGCTACAAGTTCCCAGGGAGGCCGGTAAGTTAACTATTACTGTTAACTGTTAACTACTACTACTATTGGCTCTTACGCGCCCTTAACAGATTTACAGATAGTTGACTTGATTTATTTGCTCACAGTGTGTGAACACGTTCTGTTCCACACTCCCTCCAAGTTGAAGGTGGATGGATGTCATGATAGTAGTGGTGGATCTAGCGATAGCAGGACACATCCAACATGACGTCCCCCATTAATTGGTGGGCCGCCGTGTTGACGTGTACAACCAGCATCTGTACAACCAGGAGTCACATCTGTACAACCAGGAGTCGCCCCCTGATGGACATCAGAGAGAATGCAGCTGCTGCTTTACTTCCAGTACCACCGGCTGCTGCCTGGTACCAACTAAGAAATGGGGCTGGATTTTAATTTTAAAATATATATTTTGTGAATTTCCCAAACGTCTGAGTGATGAGTGAAAATGGTAAAAAATAAAAACTCCATCTAAACTGTAAGTCCTTTGGAGTTTCCACATGAATAGCCTGAGCCACCACATGTGGAGGCCCAGAAGATGCAGCTGAACCTCCAGAGATCACAGGGGTCAAAGGCCACAGTGAGAGAACATCCTGATGTGGAGCAGTGGTGAGAGGATGAGGAGGGAAGAGCCGTCCTGAGTGAAGACGCCGCCCACGTGACCACCAGAGGGCCACGCAGCCATTCCGCGCGCGACTCGGCTTTAGCTAGTCGGGTTCCCCGCAGATCACTGCTCCTCTGGACGGAGCGGCTCTCAGCTCGATGGGGCCGCGGTTAAAACCACGTCCTCCGAGCGGCGCGTCGGCCGCGGGAACCACGAACGCGAACCATCGCACCCGAGCGGCGGCGGCAAGGTCAACAGAAACGGAGAGCAGCTGCGAGGAGGCACGTCGACGCGCAGCGCTAACAGCGGCGCGTGTCCGCGGCGCGCGCCGCCTCGGCGCGCGCCGCGGACACGCGGGTCTTCTACCTGGTGGAAATGGCGACCGATGTTCTCCGTCTCCGCGGGGTCCCTCGCGATCAGCCCTCTGTTGTTGCGGGGATCCAGACCGAAACACGCCACCGCTGGATGTAAACATTCGGCCAGCTGACGCTGTGACGTCAGACGTAAAGGAGCCGACGCAAGATGACGGCCTGCCTACGTCACTCCGCGCGGCGGAACCAAGGAGTTTTATTATTAAGTATTAAAGTACAATATGAAGGTACTTTAGTTTCATCTACACATTTCATCATTATAATTCAGAGGAAAATAGGAAATAATAAACAGCTTTCACGTGTTACTTTGAGATTCTGAATATTAAATACCACGTGGAATAATTAGGTATTAATACTGTTATTATTATTGATTGAAGCCTTTACAAACTGTTTAAAATTAGTTTCACGGTCAATTATTGTAATAAAATAATAGAATATGCATGAAATTGTAATGGGCCATTTTATTTGTTCAATACTTCTACATGTGGTCTTTTGCAGGACTTATGACTCTAAAGTAATTCTCTCTATTTTACTGAGCCAAAACATCGGCTGCAGCAGACCTTCTTCGATGCAGACGTAGAAGCTCGCAGTGAGGCGTCCTTGTCCTACTGGGACAGGATGAAGTGGAAAAGACTCGTCAACCAAGGAACACAGGGACCACTGAATGACCGGAGGTGCTGTCTCAGTTAGGCAGTTAGCAGGTTCAATTCATTTTATTTTGTATAGCCCAAAATCTCAAAAGGGCTTTACAGTCTGTACACATACGACATCCTCTGTCCCAAAACCCTCACATTAGCACAGGAAAAACTCAAAACCCCAAACCCCCCAAATGGTGTTAGGACCAGGGTCCAGAAGGAACTACGATCTACGTAGACCTGCTAGGGGAGAAAGCACAAACACTCACCGCTGAATTAGTCATGTGCATTAATAACACGTGAATTAGTGTGAGAGAGATTTTCAGTTTTTCTTGTTATTAATAAAAAGTGTCCTAAGAAGTCCCCTCCTTCCTGCCTGACACTAAGCCTATAGCAGCTTAACTAAGTGCTGGTCCGGGCTAACCTGAGCCAGCCCTAACTATAGGCACAATAAAGAGGAAAGTTTTAAGTTTTACTTTAAAAGAGCTGAACGAATCTGCCCCCCGGACTGAAGTCTAGAAATAACAAGCGCATGAACTCATTTTTCTACATCGCTTTGAGAAAGTTCCTGATTTTTGATATGTTACGTAGATGAAAATAGGCAGTCCTTGAAGTCTTCTTTATATGCGAGTTGAAGGTCATATCCTGGTTGAAGAGAACTCCCAGATTCCTGACGGTGCTGCTGGGTACCAGAGCAATTCCATCCATAAAAACTGTATCACGTGACAGCTGGCTTCGAAGGCGCTCTGGGCCTATCAAGATAACTTCCGTTTTTCTGAGTTTAGCATCAGGAAGTTGCCGGTCATCCAAGTTTTGATGTCCCCAAGACATTCTTGAAGTCTAACTAACTGGTCCGTCTCTTCTGGCATATAGAGGGTAAATAAAATCGGTCCAAGTACAGAACCTTGTGGGACTCCGTGACCAACATTGGTGGTCTTTGAGGATTCACCGTTTACAAGCACAAACTGGGATCGATCCGATAAGTAGGATTTAAACCAGCTGAGTGCAGTTCCTTTGATACCAATTAAATGTTCTAGTCTCTGCAACAGGATACAATGGTCCATGGTATCAAATGCGGCACTGAGGTTTGTCTTGGATTGGATATTCTAAATTCTATGTATATATTACTATGCAACATTTCCGTTTAAAAGGATATGACTTGTTATACAATTATGTTGTTGATTAAACTTTTAAAGAATTTACAAATAAATAGCAGAATGGCGTGCATCATTGTCCTGAGAAGATATGTGTGTGCAAACATTTGGATTCTATGTGAGATTAAATGGATGCATGAGTTTCACTCAGTGTTTAAGGAGGATTTTGCCCAAGTAACTGCGTAAATATGAGCAGCTGCAGGAAACATGATGTTGCATGAGAAGTGCTCCAGTCTGCAGAACCTGTGGGTTCACTAAAAGGTCCACCAGATGTCAGTGCTGTTCAACACACAAACTACATGTAACTGCATGTCAACAGCACGCTGGGTCCCCCATTTTGTTCACCGCCAGGAAGGCAGCCTGTGTGTGTGAGACTGTTTGACTGACTACACCGTGTGTACACGTACATTAAACTTCCCTTAAGCTAGTCACAAGCCGCGATGCTACTGCTCTGCAGGATCACTAGTTCCTCTCCAACACTCGTTTGGCCGACTCGGGAGGACTTCCACCATGACGTCATGATTATGGCGTGTGAGGGGTCTAGTGGCATCTGGCGGTGAGATTGTAAAGGGCCACTAACTAAATGGCCAGCTGCTCACCCCTCCACCACATTCAAGCTGCCAGTGTTTGGTGCATTTTGTGCTGCATCATGGTGCGAAGCCCCAGAAGACTTTGATGCATTTGGGACCCATCGCTCCACCTAAAGATCAGCTTCCCAGTACAAACTGTATAGCTAGAGCTGGGCCATATGGAGCTATTTAAATATTTAGATATTTAGATATTTTGAAAATTGAGGATATTCAAAATTGAGGAGGATTTCTAGTCTCGTGTCATGAAATCCAAATAATATATTGGCCAGTTCTACTATGAAAAGCCCTTATCTGAGAAGTAGTGAATGCATCAACAGCTGGATCCAGGGTTGTCAGATGGGGCGGGGTTAAAGGAAACTACAAGGGGCTTTCTCCTCCCAGTGATGCAGAAGATCAACAGAAGATCTGGGTAATGTCATCACTCCGTTATTGACCCATTGTTTGTGTGCCATTGAGCAACGTTCAACCCCCCCGCTGACCCCACCTCAACCACTGTGTCCAGTTCTTTTCATACGTCCAAGCTTTAAGCCGCACACAATCCAACCGCACCTTGGAATTTAGCAAGGCTCACACACGCACACGCGCACACACGCACACGCACGCACGCACAGATAAGACGGGCTCATACGTGTCTATGATTCTTTATTTGCGTTTTTCATAGAGAACATTTAAAATGGTTCATCCAACAATAACTGACATCACTTCTCTGCTTTATAACACTGACACAGGAACAGGGGAACATGTACACGAGTACACAAACACACAGTCACGAGTTCGGCCCATCTACAGTGTTTTACTTCCTAAACAAAATAACTAAAACATCATGAGACCCCGAGGACACACAGCCAGGGCCTGTCCCACTTTACAAAACGTTGCAGTAGTAAAGGAACGAGCACATCTACAAAAGTAACAAAGAGGACCACACAATCTATTGTTGAGGAAGTGCTTGTAATTTTGGAAGTTTTGTACTTTTTGAAAAGGATTTCAATATTAATGCCTAGAAAATCACCAATAAAAATAGCTCATCTCTGTAAAAATATGCTAGCAGGACAAGCCTTGGCTGTGGATTTTTTTTTGTCTTTTTCACAGACTTTTGATTTTTTTTTAAAGTCTTTTAAACGCATTTAATACAACAACAATAACACTGCTTCTTCTTAATACAAATATGTAGACTTTCACTTGTTCCAAAATATTGCCTTGCACACTGATGCATTATCTAGGGATGATGATGATGATGATGATGTTTTCAGATTACTGTCCATGCAGTCTGGTACCACAGAATGAGATCACAGTTTCTTTAGCCGCCTGTTTTATCTCCATATACATCTACTACCCCCCCCCTAGTACCCCGACAGCATTGTGTAAGAAATCTAGACTGAATGTTTGAGTCAGGCCTGCCGAGTGTAAACGTTCCCTATGTTGAGATGAGGGGTGAGAAAGGCACACATGATAAGACCACACGGCTTGTAACTACAGCTGAAGGTGGGGGTGTGTGTGGGGGGGGGGTCGGGGGCATTGCTTTTGGTTTTGCTCAGCTTGATGAAAAGTGCCACTCAGCGAGACATTCTTACATCAGGAGGGGCCACAGATATGTGTCTAACATGCAGAGGGCCCCCCCCCGCCCCAAACACGCAGTTGAATTTTGGTCTGGGCTGGTTTCCCTGAAAGTGTTAACATGTCTAACTCCTTTTTGTTCTGGGGGGCTTTAGGGAAACTGTTTTTAGTATTTGGAATAATATCACTCATCACTTCATCACTTCCGTGTAAATAAGAAGAGACACGCGTGTGGGCGAGGAACCGACTGGAGGCTGCCCTCGCCTCCTCACCTGACTCCTTTCCTTTCTCATAATGCAATGCTTTCATGGCCTCAGTGTTATTCATTTACATACCTCAGTAGACAGTTTCATCAAGCAGTTTGAAAGGGTTCATGCCATATATCAAATAAGTTAGGAGGATATTCACAGTCTTAACACTCTTGGGTAGTATTATCGTGCATTTCAAGAGAGGAAGAATATACTACTTTGTGAACCAAATGCATCAGAAATGATCTTCTCTGAGGAAAGGTTACACTCGATGTGAGGGTGGGGGAGGGTTTAAAAGTCCTTAAAAGCTTCGACATTCTTTTCACTGACAGACGTGTGTCCATGTTGCACATCTATGCAACAAACGCCTCCTAAAGCAAAGGATGGGGATTGTAGCCTGGCAAACCCATGTCCTGCTCCCCCCCACTCGTCTCATTTCACAGGAGGCCCCCATCCAGCCTCCAGCCTCCACCCTCTAGCCTCCAGCCTCCATCTTCTAGCCTCCAGCCTCCACCCTAGCCTCCACCCTCCATCTTCTAGCCCCTAGCCTCCATCTTCTAGCCTCTGGCCTCCATCCTCCATCTTCTAGCCTCGATCTTCTAGCCTCCACCCTCCATCTTCTAGCATCTTCCATCTTCTAGCCTCGATCTTCAGCCTCTGGCCTCCATCCTCCATCTTCTAGCCTCCATCTTCTAGCCTCCAGCCTCCATCTTCTAGCCTCTGGCCTCCATCTTCTAGCCTCGATCTTCTAGCCTCCACCCTCCATCTTCTAGCCTCTGGCCTCCATCTTCTCCATCTTCTCCTCCACCCTCCATCTTCTAGCCTCTGGCCTCCATCCTCCATCTTCTAGCCTCCATCTTCTAGCCTCCAGCCTCCATCTTCTAGCCTCCACATTCTAGCCTAAGCCTCCATCTTCTAGCCTCTAGCCTCCAGCCACCAGCTTGTAGCGTGTAGCCTCCATCCTCCAGCCTCTAGAGGCAGCTCCCCGGAGGAACAAACCTCTTCCTGTCAATCCATTTAGTTTTTTATTTGGAAAAAAAAGTAGCGTTCTCATTCAAAATACATTTCGGAGGTCCGACGGCACGCGGCGGAACCCGGGGAATGAAAGACGCGTCTCTGTCTGGCGGGACGCCGGCTGGTTTTCTACGGGGTCAGCGACACACGGGTGTGACAGCGCTTTGCTGGCAAAGGCTTCGGTGGAACACTTGACTTGATCTATCAGGGTTCTTACAAGTCACGGCTCAAATGCTGGCATTCTCAACAGTTATTCAGAAAGTGCAGACAGTAGTGTCATTCTACATTGGCTAAGAGCACATTAACAACATGCCTTTGACATCAGAGCCACACATGGGGGGTCACACTGTTACACCACAGTAGCTGCAAGGAGTCACTCACGGGCAGGTCACACCACGCTCTCCCACCCGCTCCTTCCACACCAGAGAGAAGACCAGCAACAACACAATAACTGCACCTGTCGCCAAACACCATGTGCAGAACATTATTCAGAGGCATCACCTTTTTTTTTTTTTTAAATATACATGAAGTTACATGACACTTAGGAACCAACCATCTAGTTATTTGTTAGATTCAGTAGTACAACATACATTAGATGATTTTGCTTTGACATTTCTGGATCAAGGACAGACAGATACAGGAAATAGGGGGAGAAAAGAAAAGGAAACCTTTGGAAACAGATCCAAAGTAGGTCACTGTGTCATCGGCGGCGCCTGCTTCACCTCCGCTGGAGGGGCTGCAGTGCTTAAAGCCACAGCCGAGCAGGTCGTAATGCTAGTAAGTAAGTGGTAACTGCCAGTGATCCTCTGGTAAGGTAATACAAGAGAAGAAAAGTCGACAATTACACTGGAAAAATATATGTGTGTTCATATTCATATATATAGCATCTTTAAAATCTATTTATACAGAATGTATATATCGAGTGTACTAATGGCCATCGTGGCAGAGAAATAAAGGCATCTGAAACAATCAGCGCTCTCGTGCTCGTCCCGGGACCAGACGTTATCACAACGCACAAATGCAAAGAATCGGGAGTGTTTGTCCTCTTTTTTTCCACTGGCACTTTGTGCATCTAAAAATTAAAATCTAGAATAAGGCTACAAGGGTGTGTCTGTTTATCAACGGAGGCCATATCCTCCCTGTGTGTTTACAGCCACTTATTCAGCCTGAACCACAGCTGGAGCACATCTGCTTCTCCTGCATGTACCATTGTGCTGATGGAAATAACGCAAAAGAATCCAAAGCGTGACGCGAGAGCCCGTCTGGTGCTCCTCGGCCGGTCAGCTGAGCGAAGCGCTTCCAGCGACTGGTTTGCTTTTACCTGACAAAAGCAAACACACACACGGAGCACAGAGCAACTAAACCGCCTCCTTTCGTCCGTACAATCAGCTGCTGCCTCGTCCAAGTCTACGTCTAAGCAATCAAACAGTGTTTGTGTTGGTGATGTCGATTTCTTTATTTAAATATTAGCAGTGGGTCTTTAAGACTACTCGGACTCAACCGTCACATCACGCAAATAAATAACAAAATAAATACACAGCCATGTCAGTCAAATTCTTTCATGTTAAATAAATAATAAATACATACTTTCTTTTTTCGCCCCGCGTGGGGGGTTCTGAATGTAACAGTAACAAAAAGAGAAAAGCAAGGAACAAACAGCAAAAGATGACCTGCTCTGTGTAAAATTATCAAAGACAGTTATAAAACATCTGCACTTAAAAAGGCTTTGAAAAAGTACTGAAAACTAAATACGCCACGTCAGCTATCTGTATAGATTCTTAAAATATTGACGTGAGACATTTGCGTTGACCGTGATAATCAGTGAGGATGATGCTGTGTGTGTGTGTGTGTGTGTGTGTGTGCGCGTTACAAAACAAAGTTAATAAATAGATTGCTTCAAATAAATAAACCTCAATAACATAAATGGCAATAAGTTACAATTTAAGAGTTCACAAGTTTAAATAATTCATATATAACATTAATTATGGTCCCACAGAACTATCCATTAAGATGAAGTGCAACTCCTATGTTGATAAATACTATTGATATGACTAACGGAACTTGAGCTGTGCGCACAAAATTGACTATTATCTCAGGTAAAAAAATAAAAAAAGGAATTAATGGATTAATCTGCTGCTGTTTAAAATCCTCATATCAGCCCCATGAAAACAGCCCCCACACACACTACATGAGTCAACATTGTGCTGTTGACACCTTTGCCGCAGTAATACCACAGAGACCCCAGCCAGTGTCTCACACACACACACACACACACACACACACACTGTGCGCTACAGGGCAGCGCGTCCAACTCGTCTCTGTCCTCTCCGAGCTGCTCCAGGCGAAAAAATGATCAAGCGCTCATCCACAAACAGGACAGAAAAGAGACAACAGGTAAACACAGAGCACATCACCCCCCCCACACAGTCCCTGGTGTCCGTCCTCGTCCTCTGGGGACCAGCAGCACGCGGCTCGTCTCTTCTGGCCCGCTGCTCCCTGGGTTGATTTCTTATTCAAGTCGGCGTTTATTTAAAATACCTGAATTCCCTTTTTTGTTTCTGAATCGTATTTCAACGTATCGGAGAGCGGTTCAACGTGTCTCCCGTAGCGCCGCCGCGCTCACACTTTGATGCCCTTCACAGCTCTGTTGATGGTCTCCAGCAGGGCTTTGTTCTCGGCGCTCTGGAAGCGGTCCTTGTTGGTGTACATGTGGGTCAGCGTGCTCACGTAGCTGTCGAAGTTCTGCTCCGTGATTGGCTCCTGCTGTGGCACAAACAACAACCAATGGCGACTGAGAGGAGCCGGCGAAGGGCCCCGCCGGCACAGCTGTGCGTGGACGAGGACTCACCATGTGCGGCAGGCTGATGTTGGCCAGGCTGCGGATCAGCGCGCGGCTCAGGCCGGACAGCTCCGCGAACAGGGCCTCGTTCTGCTCCTCGATCATCTTGTTCTCGTGCTCGATGGTCTTCAGGTTCATCTCCATGGAGGAGATCTGCAAGACACAGCAGGGGGGTTCTACACGGGTCCCACTCCAGACACATGACATCAACCAGGACGGACAAACCCTGCTGTCCATATATACGCAACGGACATGCAATTTTATTCACCAACAAACTGTGAAATAAGAAACCGTCTAGATTCAAAAGGACGGCGTTCCCCTTCTTCTCACACGCAGGATCGCCGATGGCGCAGATGGCGTGGAAACGTTTTCTCAGTTCAGATCGGGTGCTTTTGGGGTGAATGATGTGTTTTTAACACTAAAAGCACGTAAACACGTGGCAGAGGAACGAAGAAGTATAAATATGGAAAAGAGCCCAAATGTGTTAGTGGACCTGAAATGTTCCAAATAAAAGCCTCTGTTGCCACAAGTGGTGATTACAAGATACAAGATCATGTGAAATGCTCAGTAAATAATGTCACACTTTTAAACACACAAACTTTGAGTCTAAACACATTAGCACACCCGTCCAGCAAGAATGTTGAGAGATGTAAAAAACAAATCCTAACCCACCTGAGTCTGCAGGTTGACCATGTCCGCCTCCATTTCATTGTTGGATTCATTCAGGTCGTTGATCTCCTTGTTGAGCTGCTTAATATCTTCATCGTTGTCCAAAACTAAAGCAGAAGCCAGAAACATTAGAATAGAAAAGAAGAGTCTGGTCTGCATATTCTGAGGGAACAGTAAAAACGCTGTGGTGGGTTCCTCCATGAGCCTGACTAGGCCTCATAGCCGAATGAAGGTTCCCTGCTGCCACTACAGGATGCGTTCCAGTCTACTTTTACCTTGACATGATACACAACAGGGGTCGCTCATCGAATGAGACCGTGTGTCTGGTACGGCTTACTCATACAAACACGTCTTTCACACATCTCACCATCACTGGCTCTGAACTTGGTGCTCAGGTAGTCCTCTGTGGGGAACTTGGCCTTCTTCTTGGCGAACAGGGCTCTGGGGCATCCTGACAGGCTGGAGGCAGGTGACACAGAAGAGGGGGGGGGGTCATCACTGTTGCCTGAGCTGCACATCTCAACACATGAAGGACCCTGTTGCTTCCAGTGGACCATGTGTCAATAACGTCACGTGCTTGAACTTTTCATTATGAAGCTTTTTCAGGGCCTGTACGCAGATTTCTATGGCTCGATCCATGAGAGAGGTGGTCTTATTGTCATCTGGGTGATCCTGGGTCACCTGAGGCTGGTTGAGAGCTGACCTGCGGTGCGTGAGGAAGCTTCCATTAGCGTGTCCGGAGCCGTCACAACCTGGGGTTGGGCAGGTGGGCCCCTCAGTCTTGAAGGCCTTCCAGTTGAAGGGGGTTCCGTTCAGGAGACCCTCCTTCTGTCTGCGGGCGGCCAGCGGGCAGCCGTAGGCGCTGCGGTGGGTGGCGTATTTCCCACTGATGTGACCCAGGCTGTCACAGCCGGGAACCGGACACCTGCACGGAGAAGACACGCGGGTTAGATGAGACCGACCCAACAACACAAAGGCTAGAAAGGTGAGAATTTCTACAATAAAGATTTTCGTTATATACTTTCTATACGGGGCCAAATCAGGGTTTAAACATTGGATAATGCCATCGATGCAAGAGCTTTAAGGTTAAGCACGTCCCGTTATCATCATGCTGGTACATTAACTGGGATGTGTGCAAATGCAATATGAAGCCAATGTACGGTTCTCTACCAAGAACTACATTCAGAGTATCTGGAGTAAGTGTATTTTCCCATCAGGGCCTAATTCCATTTTTGGGTAAGTATGATTCACAGTGATTTCCTCTCTCTCTGTCTTTCCCTTTTTATTGCATTTTACTTTTACCGTCAGTCTGGCTAAAAGCAGACATTATGGCTTTCTGAGCAGTACGAACTTTAAAAGCTCGGAGTCCTCCTGGTTGTCCTTGGTAGGAGTTTTAATTCCACTTTTCTTGGCACGAGGGCACCCAGAGATACTGAAAACAGAAAGTATGGAGTTGATAGCATAGGGTTGAGAAAAGGTCTGCTTGTTAACGGGAGAGCACATTATGAGGAAGGTCACAGAGGCCGATCAACCAAATTACAAAGCAAATCAACTCAAACGCGCCCAATGTGGCCAGAAATAATGTGCAGATGTGTGAGTACATGATCCCTGTCTAACTCTACCATGAACTGTCACTAGGCCTCTCTGGCTGACTGTGTGTGTGTGTGTGTGTGTGTGTTTTTGTATTTGGGTTGTTACCTTCTGTGGGAGGTGTAGTTTCCTGTGATGTGGCCTGAGCCGTCACACCCTGGCGTGGGGCATCTGAGGGAGGAGGGGGGGGTCAAAATCAAGTTCAAGAACACTGGAGAGAGTCGGTGTGAAAGTGGATGCAGATGAAGGAAGTTGTGTGTTTGTTCCTTCCGTCTTCTCCGTTATTCAAACGCGTGTTGTGTGTATTCTGCTGCATTTAGCGTCGACTCTCTGGTGAAGAGAACTACTGACTCAGATCACATTCACATGAACGGACTGAAGTGAAAGCGAGCGCAGGCCGAGCCGGGGGGAAGAGGCCCAGGCGGACAAGGCAACAAAAGATGAGCTAACGCCAGCGGCGGCGTCTGTGGCAGTGCATGGAAGTGGCGGTGGAAAGGCAGTGGAGGTGCACAGCAGACATACTTAAGTTCAGGGGTGTGGGCCGCCATGAGGGACCGAAGGCTCTTATCAGCGAGGGGACACCCAGACAGACTGAGAGGAGGGAGAGAGAGAGAGAGAGGGGGGGGACAGGTGGGAGGAGAGGCGGGCGAAAGGAAAGCCAGCGTGGGGGGATTGAAAGGAGAGAGGAGGAAGACGTGAGCAAAGGGAAATCAAGAATGCAAGGCACACCAAGGTCATTCAGGAGGAAGAGGACAGGCGGCGAGGAGTAAATTACTGATGCGTATCAAAGTCAATGAGCGTCGCCAGGCTCGCGCTGCGTTATTGCCTCGGCCGTGTCCATATCAAACAAAAACAGTAGAATTAGTCGCGGTGCCGGCGCTCCGGGCTCAGCGCACATTTCGCCCGGCGCCTCACACGCGGGGGCCAGTGCGTACCTGCGATGGGACGCGTAGTTCCCAGTGATGTGGCCGCTGCCGTCGCAGCCGGGCGTGGGGCACCTGCAGGGGGCGACACGCAGGGACGGGGGCTGTTAGACGCTGGGGCTGGACGGGGGAGAACTACATCGCTGCTACCAGACGGATTGTCAGGAAGTGTTTGTATCACTAAGTCAACGCACAGCTACTGTGGTAATGATGCTTAACTGCTAAAAGCTTTTCTGTTAATATGTGTAAGAGCATAGTTAGTATCACATTATACACACTATACAAAATGAGAAGGTACCTGTTCAATTTAGTGGTTTTAAAGGAAAAGCGGTAATCGCCACACGTTAGCGTGCTAACATGCTAAACCAGATGTCGTCACAGAGCGAGACTCACGAGAGCAGTTCTTTCTTGCTGTCCTTGGGCTGGAACTTGACCTTAAAGCTGGGGGTCGTGACCTCTCCTGGGTACTTCCTGTCCTCCAAACAGTCCTGCGTCATGTCGCCGTCCTCCGCGTCAGACGGCGGCTCCATCTGACGTCCAAACGGAAGCTTGTAAATCACCCGTGCTCCCTTTAAACTGGACTTATTGCTCATTTAATTCATTTCATCTTGATACCATTTGAGTGTTGGCTTTCTTTACACATTCCTATTCAAACCGTCCAAATCACCCTTTTCTACTTTGTGCAGACAAATGGCGTCTCCGAATCCAGTGTCCTCATGAAAAATGTACACTCGGAGGCCTTTATGTTTCTTTTGAACAGGTTCAAAGGAGAAAGAATTAGCATATGCCAAAGCGAGGATGGTGCAATGCACCTGACACACCACCTCTGTTACTCAGAGCTTTTCACTGCGAGTCCCTGAAACAAACTAACAGGACAAAGAGGCATTTGTCTCATTTGCGGCGCGTGGTTTGGAGCTCGCGCTCACCTCGTCCCGTTCCTCCTCCCGGTGGCGGCTGGATTTGGTGTAATCCAGGGGCCCCTCCCACTCCTCCTGCTTGTAGGTGTGCAGGTGTGGCGATGTCACCCCGCTGCTTCCACCGTGACGGAGGGAGGAGGAGGTGGTGGAGGAGGAGGAGGAGGAGGAGGAGGACGGGTCTGGGGACCGGACGCCGGGGCTGCTGCCTTCTCGCTTGATGGGCTTCTTCATACTCAGGTCCAGGGTGCCGTTCTCGTCCACCTCAATGGCCAATTCCTTAACCGAGAGAACCAATGCATACGTCATTTCAGGATTATAATGGTGAATATTTTCTTTAAAGGCTCTATTTTAGGATAAAGCGTGGATCATCATTCAGAGCAGCTGCTGCAGGTTTGCTTGGGAGTTGAGGATAGAAACAAGCGGAACGCGGTCTCCTCTGGTGCGGTCCTGCGTGTTGATGATCACATGACATATCACTGATTCACACCCTGCGCTGAGGGGCATTCATCTGCCATATTGATTTCTTCCTCTTTCTGCCCCTTCGCCCTCTCGTTTGTGGCGAACCAGCATTCATACGGGCGTTTTCACGGCGCAACACGTTGGTATTCAGAACGCCTCCTTCCTTGCAGTGGAGCTGCTCTGCAGGGCGCCGCTGGCAGGTGAACGCAAGCGGCGCGGCGAGATGAGCTGTTTTCAGTCTTCATCTAAAATGGCGCTCATAAGAGCTGGTCAAGGGCCAGAAAAATCAAAGGGTTGGAAGGAGGAGAGGAAACGGGAACGGTTCCCAGAAATGTCCCCGGTTGATGAGCGCTGTGTTCCAATGTTTCAATATTGGATTTCGACCGGCTCCGGCTCTGATTCCAGATCAGTCCGCGGTTGATCGGCGCTGTAATACTGCGCCGACAAGGCCAGACAACACCGCCAGAGCCATTAATCCCCACGCTGTACCTTCCTAACACAGCGCCGGGGAAGAAGAAATGATGAAGCAGTCACTTTCTCTCCTCTGTGAAGCAAAAAGGCTTTTAAAAATCACAATATGGGGGAAGTGGTGCTCCAATTACACCTTCTGTGCACAGGCAGGGGAAACGAGGGATGAGGAAGAGAGCGAGATAAAATAGAGTAAAAAAGGATGTGAAAAGGAAATGAAAGGAAGAGTGGCGGGGGAGGAGAGGGGGATTGGAAGATCTGTCCGGCGGATAATGAAAAAAGGCTACCTGGTGGCAAAGTAATCCAGGGAACCGGCAGTCAGCCAAATTCAATAACAACATGAGGGGTGTGTGGGATGGGGGGATGAAAGGGTGCAGCGGGACGGGAGGGGTGATGCAACCGCATCTCAACACCACCCTACAAGCCAACGCCTCCTCGTGATGCATTCATGCAGAGCTGATGAGAAGGGAATAAATGAGCAAAAGACAGGAGAGGAGAAAGGAAGAGGAGGAGAGGGGGGGGAGAGGAGGGAACGCTCTACAACTCTGACTCTCACCCGAGAAACAAACTGGGCGATGGAGGACGTATCGTCCCCGTACGTCTCCATCGCCTTTCCTAATGCGCTGCGTGAGACGTCTCCTCACCTTGGAGGGGGCTTTGGTGCTGAGGTTCTCAGGTTTCTCCCAGCAGCGCGTGGACAGGTTCAGGATGGCGGTGGCGGCCATGTGAGCGGCCTCGGCGTCCTGGGAGTAGTCGTAGGCCAAGGAGGAGCTCTTCCCGTAACCCGGGAGGCTCGGGGACGGAGACTTGGGGAACGAGGGCTTTGCTGCGGGAGGACGAGAAGTCAACTTCAGACCAGCCGATCGTGCCCTCAACCTCAAACTGCTATCAGATGGAAGACAAAATGACACCAGCACCATGTCTGCACCCCACATAAGGGTGTAGAGCCAGCAGCCCATACGCTTAGCTTAGCATAGACGCTGGAAGCAGCTGTCACTCAGAAATCAACCGGCAATCCGCTCTCACTTTTGAAGGCTTTGGGTGGCGTTTCGCTGGCGGGCATCTTTGGAGCAAGCATGCGCTTCCCGAACACCTGAGCGTCGAAGCTTGCATAATCGAAGGACACCTTGGAGTACTTCTCCAGCTCCTTGGCCAGGTTGGCGCGAGGCGTGGCGGGCGCCATGTTGGGCCGGTAGCTGCCGTACTGAGGCACCTCCAGCTGCTTCACAAAGCACATGGGCCTGGAGGAGGAGAGGAGAGGCAGGAGACGTCAGGAGAGACATAAAGGACAGGGAAGAGGATCGACGCCATAAAGAGTCACACAATCGACTAAAACGTGGAGCAGAGGGAGAGAAATGGAGGAGAGGCGAGGGGCTGTGGAGGCATTGAGCGGGTGAAGATGGAGGAAAGCGGGTACTTAGCAGCAGCGCGGCCGGATTAAAAGCTTTCTTATCAGCAGAGGGCACATTTGCATGTTGTACAGCCTAGAATTTACGAGCTTTAAGCCATCTCGTTTTCCTGGAGAGCCGGGCTTTTGTCAGACCTGTTGGTGTAAGTCCAATGATAGACGGGGGAGAGAGAAGGTACAGAGGAGGAGGAGGAGGAGGAGGAGGAGGAGGCTGTACGCCATCAACGCCCTCTGGCCCAGCCTCCTTCTGTCCTCCTCTTCACGCTGTATCACATCTCAGAGTCGCAGGCCGAGCAGAAGACACTGCACTGACTCTGCCACTGACCACGGTGAATCCTGCTTCTCCCTCATCATCCAACGTGATTCCATCAGAACATCTCATGGAGTTCTTCTGTACCAGACAACCGGGCTCAGATTAAAACAAAGCAAGCCGTATTCCGTCTTAATCCAGTCCGCTTTGTTCCACCGCTGATGAGGTTTTCCTCAAGGAAAGCAATTATTTTTCCTATCCGCCTCGCGATGCCCCTGTAACTTACATCATTAGCTTATCGTTGCATAGTTGATTAAAATACCAACGAGGAAGAGCTAGCAGCGTAGTGCCAGGGTCTGGCTAATTATCATTCTTACATTCAGACAAAGACATCTGACAGTGATGCTTCCCGCTGAACGTTTCAGGACCTCCTGGCTGCAGGGGTCAGGGGTCAGCTCTGCCTCTCCTGGCGAGGGGCCACCACTCAAAGTCTACGGAGCCCCCAATCCAACAGATGAACGTCCAGAAAGCTCAGTTCATTAGACATATGTGATGGGAGATAAATGTCCCTCCCATTCAACTATGATTACATTCACACTACATTTGTTGAAGTCTAGATGGTCTTTTGATGGACCTGCTGAAGATAAGAAATACCCTCCATTGTGATACGAGTCGAAGGCTCATCTGAGGTAAAGGCCCTTTTTACTACTCATTGATGGAATGCTGAATTAAGAATAAAGAATTATACTTTTGTTTCTCAATTTTCTTCAATTTCCAGGACGTTGAGAAGGAAAGAGCAAACGGACACGTAACGGGGAGCTTTTGTGACGGCCCACCTCAGCACCCGGTCGTTGAGACTCCCTTTGAGCTGCTCACTGCCGGGCTGGGACAGATGCTGCTTGTCAAGGCCCTTGGACAGCTTCTCTGCAGCAGCGATGGGGCATCCAGAAAGACTGGCAGAGGAAACAACGGCTGTGACTCTGCATCACGCTGATGTGGACTCTCTGCATGCATGAATATAAGAACTTAGACATACCTGCGGTGTGTGTTACGGTTGCTGTTGACGTGACCCTGACCGGTGCAGCCGGGGGTCGGACACTTCAGCACGTTCTCATGCATGGCCAGAACTACGGAGAAGAAAACACACACACTCAGGGTCAGAAGGTCCAATCTAGACGGTTTAAAACACTTTGATATGTAAATATCTTGGTTGGGGTGAAGGGTTGCGTCTTATTATTTACATTTATTAACGTCCAGACACCGAGCATCATAAATATTCCCGCTCTTGTTGCAGCTCCTGTCTTTTCTTTTGAACGGCTGCCAAAAAGCAGCTATCAGTTCCATTGAATGTATCATCTCTAGCAATAAGTCAACACTAAAATATATATCTGCAATGAGAAAGACATTGAGACCCAACGTGTGTCCCCCTTTTAATCGGTTCAGGACGGTCCCAAAGTAAGAAACACCCGCAGGAGTATGAAGTGAACGGCATTCAGAGAATAGCAGCGGGCATAACAACGGGGCATTAAACGGACCTGTAGTCATGGCTACGGGAAGATGGCCTCTGACATTTATGTCTGGAGAGATGAGGAAAAACACGGCAACTGCACAATCTGCATAGCTGTGGAGAACCACGTCGGATAAACGCAATTTGAATTTTGATAGCCTGTTAACCTTTTCTACCTGTCAACTGTTGACACGGTTGCCTGATTCCTCCAGCAGAAGCATGAGCGGCGATGACTGAGTCGTGTGCTCATACCAACATGTTATCAGCTGGTACCGCGGTAACCAGGGCGCTACACTCACTCTCCGGGGGGATCCTGTCCTTGTGCGGACAGCCTGACAAGCTGCGGTGGTGGGGGTAAAGGCCGGTCACGTGACCCGTCCCGTCGCACCCCGGGGTGGGACACTTGATCTCCCTCTTCTCCGGCCTGCTGCTCTCTGCGTGGAGGAGAAGAGGAGAGGAGAAGGTGGGATGAATGAGGAACGCCACCATTTTCAGGGAGCTTTTTCTAAACGGATGAAGCGACATCCAATGATGGAAATGAACCCAGAGCAAAGTTGACCTACTAATCCTGGAGGATTTTTCGGACAAAAAGCCACCTACATGTCCCGGGGGAAACCACGGCGCTACGACCTCCACATAATTAAAGAGGTCTCCTCCCTGCTGCTGCTCGTCGCGAGCAGGCCAGAAACAGCAGAGAGCCACAGAACGCCTCCACGCTCTATTGGCCTTCAAATTGAATGCTAACGAGACGTGCATCTCCTAATTAGCGCCGAGTGGAACAGGAGCGTCACCGCGGCGGGGGAGCGGAGGCCAAGGAGAGGGCGTCACATACTGCTGTACCGCGAGGAGCGTGACGAGCGGGCAGCGCGCCCACGGTGGGATACAAGGCCTGGACACGTGCAGCACCGGGGAATAAGCTCTGTCCTCTCGAACACGTGTCTCTCGCTGTTGTCCCTCTCTTCAAGCACTTCCTTGGAAATCTATTCAGCTGGAACCACTTCATTCACATCACATCGGAGATCTAAAAGGATCTAAGAGGAGTGCTCTGACTCATCCTGGCTCTTTATTTGGCAAACTGTGTTTATTAGAGCACTGTGCTGCAAACATTTAGTTCAGTACACGACGCCGCGCGCTGGTTTAAAACATGTTGTCTCCGTTGTTTCTGTTTGAAAGAATGAATCATCCTCAAGATTCACTCTGCTGAACTATCGCAGTGAACACGGGGACATCGGTGAGCAGGGAGACAGAGAGCCCTCATGCCTGCAGGCTAAACATGCAGCTAAGGCCGGGGGAGGGTTAGCTTAGCATAACGACTACAGTTGGCAAAGCACATTATCCAAAAAGAAGAGGGGGGGGTTCTGCTCTTTTGGTGGCAGCGCGACCACACAATGCCAACGTGCCTCACGCCCCTCCATGTCCGCTCGGCCCTACCTTTGCTGAAGTAGCTCTTGCGGATGACGTCCAGGTGCTTGGGCCGGTCGTCCATGGTGAAGTATCGCTGCTGGTGGACATCTGGCGTGCGGAGCAGCTCCCCGGGCCCGGCCGGCTTCACCTGCTCCGCCTTCAGGGCGATGGCTTGCTCCAGCAGGCCCAGGTTCCCTCGCGTGATGTCAAACATCTCCGACTCGTCCGTCACGGTGGAGCGCTGCGACAGGCTGTCGTCATCATCGCGCTCGTCGTCCCCGTCCACGTCCTCAAAGTCTCTCTCCTCCGACCGGTCGGATCGCACTTCGATAACGTCGGGAGAGGTGGAGGACACGGCTCTGTGCACCTTATAGTTCTCACCTCTGAGGTTGGGGAAATGGTCTTCTAATGGACTGACCCTGTTTAAGCCGTAGCTCAGAGGAGGGCCGGCCTTGTAGTTCTGAAGCAGGCCAGGTTTATGGAAGTCGTATTTGTCTAGTGGACCGGCCCTGCTGTACTTGTCACAGGGACTGGCCCTCAGTGACTTGTGGTCCTGCAGAGGACTGGCCCTCAGTGACTTGTGGTCCTCCAGAGGACTGGCCCTCAGTGACTTGTGGTCCTCCAGAAGACTGGCCCTCAGTGAGTTGTGGTCCTCCAGAGGACTGGCCCTCAGTGAGTTGTGGTCCTCCAGAGGACTGGCCCTCAGTGACTTGTAGTCCTCCAGAGGACTGGCCCTCAGTGACTTGTGGTCCTCCAGAGGACTGGCCCTCAGTGACTTGTGGTCCTCCAGAGGACTGGCCCTCAGTGACTTGTGGTCCTCCAGAGGACTGGCCCTCAGTGAGTTGTGGTCCTGCAGAGGACTGGCCCTCAGTGACTTGTGGTCCTCCAGAGGACTGGCCCTCAGTGAGTTGTGGTCCTCCAGAGGACTGGCCCTCAGTGACTTGTGGTCCTGCAGAGGACTGGCCCTCAGTGACTTGTGGTCCTCCAGAGGACTGGCCCTCAGTGAGTTGTGGTCCTGCAGAGGACTGGCCCTCAGTGAGTTGTGGTCCTCCAGAGGACTGGCCCTCAGTGAGTTGTGGTCCTGCAGAGGACTGGCCCTCAGTGAGTTGTGGTCCTGCAGAGGACTGGCCCTCAGTGACTTGTGGTCCTGCAGAGGACTGGCCCTCAGTGATTTGTGGTCCTCCAGAGGACTGGCCCTCAGTGAGTTGTGGTCCTCCAGAGGACTGGCCCTCAGTGACTTGTGGTCCTGCAGAGGACTGGCCCTCAGTGAGTTGTGGTCCTGCAGAGGACTGGCCCTCAGTGACTTGTGGTCCTCCAGAGGACTGGCCCTCAGTGACTTGTGGTCCTGCAGAGGACTGGCCCTCAGTGACTTGTGGTCCTGCAGAGGACTGGCCCTCAGTGACTTGTGGTCCTCCAGAGGGCTGGCCCTCAGTGACTTGTGGTCCTCCAGAGGACTGGCCCTCAGTGACTTGTGGTCCTGCAGAGGACTGGCCCTCAGTGACTTGTGGTCCTGCAGAGGACTGGCCGTTAGGTCCTCGGCCTTCGTGTGCGTTCCCTGAGCTGCTGCAGTGCTGGTGATGTTGCGGATGGCGGTTGGCACATCAGACTTGGGCAGGATGTGTCTCACCTCTTCGTGTCTCTCCTCCTCCTTCTCTTCTTCAGCTGCCATGTCTTCCTCCTCTTCCTCGTCACCTTTGATCTGTTGGTGGCGGACATCTTGGGTCAGATGCTGGTGGTTCTCTTGGATCACGTGGCTGCTGCTGTCTGGGCACTCCCCTTTCTTATCTTCCACCTCCTCCTCCTCTACTTCAGCTGCCTCCTCTGATGCCTGAACCTCCTCCTCCTCCTCCTCCTCCTCCTCTCTCTCAGTCATGTTCCCCTGCTCATCCTTTGCGTCTTCCCCCCGCTTGGCTGCCACGGTGACCTCCTCCTCCGTATCCACGGCAACGGGCTGATGAACGGCCACGGCGGGAGCAAAGCTGTCAGAGACGCGGCCGAGGTGGAGGAGCGAGTCGGCCACCTCCTCTGCGCTCTGAGAGGCCGACCGGCACTCGCGGCGTGCAGGCGGCGCTGGTCCCAGCCTCGGCCCGACGATCACGCACTCCTCGTCTGAGGGAGCAGAAGAAGAGGTCAGAGCAGCTAAAGCCATCGTCTCCACCTCCCCCACCTGCTGGTCCCTCACTGGGAAATACAGCTGCTGTGAGGGGTGTAACTCGCCTCCTGTAATATTCTATGCAGGTCCTTCCATTACAAGATAAACGCGTGTTAGCTTCATTGTTAGCTTAGCTGGACTGTGCTAACAACTTGTATCAGTGGAGAAACCCTCCTCATGTTCACCAACACAGATTATGTTAAGTCTCGCACAATAAAGCTTGAGATTAAACTCAATTCTAATTGTTTATCAAAGGAAACCTTCATCAAAGACCTACAAATCATATTTTGTCGCTGATTAAAGGAGCACTAACAGGAATTTAGCACTTCTGAGCTGCACTCAAAAGACTCCTGTCTCTGGAATAATAATTTAAAGCACACGGGGATGTTATCGTGGACGTTTGGTTAAGGCTTCGTGCTGTTTCATCAACCTGTCATTACTAACTGGAGCGCAGCTGTTGACTTTTCACGCTCTTCCACTTAATCTCTACACACTGAAGAAGTGACTTAACAATGTGTGTTCCAGGGAGGAACATCTGCGGAGTTTCCTCTCTGGTGAAGAGGAGCAAAGACGACTGCGAAGTTAATATGAGCGTTTTCTTCTCACCTTCATCTGCAGCAAATGAGTTCTCCTCCTTCTGACACACTTCTTCTTCTTCCCTCTCCTCTTCCTCCTCCACCCGTGTCCCATTCTCCTGTCCGTTTGTCTGTCCGTCCTGCAAAGGGTCTTCTGCCATGTCCTCCTCCTCCTCCTCCGCCCCTTGGTCTCTGCTGTCTCCCCACTCCTCTGTCCCTCGCCCTCGGCCTCGCTGCCGGCGTCGCTCTCGGCGCTGAAGCCCTCGTCCAGGGCCATCCTCAGGGGGGGGGACTTCCTCTTGGAGGCGGGCTGCTCCGCGTCTTGCCCCTGCTCGGCCTCTGCTTCCTCTAAACGCCGCTTTCGGGCCACAGGGCATCCCAGAATGCTGATGGAGGGAGGAAGAAGATTAGGAACCAAACCAAGACCAGCCCCAAACATCTCACAACACTTCACCGGCTCCATTGGTGACTTCAAGCAGCATGACAGAGGCGTGTTTGGACATGAAGGAGGATGGAGAGGTGTTTTTGGCAGCGAGCATGAGTCAACACACGTGGCCTGGCGGCGTGGGGGTTGCAGTGGAGGGTGAAATCCAATAAACCCCCTCACTCTCACCTGGGAGATGGTCTACGAACAAAGTGCATCCTGCTGAACACATGTAGACGGCTAATATTTGCCCCTCGGTAAAGAGGAGTCACAAGCCAGTGAGCGCGACCAGGGGGGCAGAGGTCCAAATAAAACCCCAAGAAGAAGAAGTTCTCCCTGCTGGCCACTGAAAGCTGCATTACTTCACTTACTCAAGGGCCTGGTGTGTCATGAAAACATCGTCAGCGCTCAAGCGCTGAAGAGTGTCGATTTGATTTGATTTTTTGCAAAAGAAACTAGTTCCCATCCACAACATCGACTCCCACAACGTTCCATCGTATCGGACCGTCAGGACCGGAGACCAGGAACCACTCGCCGGTAGAGAAACAAGAAACAGTCCAGTAAAAAGTAAGAGTTGTGTGTGGATCCGGGTCGTTACTTTAATGCTGAGCTATGCTATGCTATGCTATGCTATGCTAACTGGCTGTAGCTTCAGTTCGATACATATAAGAGCACTATCGCTCTCATCATCCAACACTCGGCAAGAAAGCAAATAAACCCACTTCCATAAAAAGGTCCTTTAACAGACAGAAAGTCCAGGCGTTACGTTTGTGTTTTTTGACAAAGCGGCGCTTCGAGGACAGACGGACAGAGAGGAAGGACCGACAGGGTGTGTTTTTAATCCGCCCTACCTTCTGTGTCGTGAGTATCTCCCACTGATATGGCCAGAGCCATTGCATCCCGGGGTGGGGCAGCTGCATGGGATGGATGGAGGTTAGAAATATGGTTAAGACATGGTGCCCTTTGCAGAAGCAATGATGAATCAAGAAAACAAAGAAAAGACATGCAAACTGAGCCGACACCTGCACAAAGATGAGCCCCCGCCAGCGGACGTACGTATGCATGAACGCGGGCGGCTTCAAGCCGTGCAGAACGTAGTATCGCACGTCGTACATCAAGCCTGGCCTGCACCCTGTTACCAGGGAGCGATAAGAAGCTGCTGTGATTTCCCCTGCTCTGCTCACCAGTCATCCTCAGCTCAGCGCTCCTCTGATTCAGGTTGCCATGACCCCTCAGGACAGCTCATTTCAATTCTAATTAACTCCCCCCAGCAATTGCCCTTTATTACTCCAATTATCCTTAATATTAATTTCACTTATTAAAATGGCTGCATTTGCATTTCAAATGAGGACCTCTCTGCTGCTTTTTATCTTAATCAAGAAATCAAAAGGTCTTGTTTTGGAGTGCGGAGCTCGGGTGGATGCTCGGGGGTGGGAGGGAATGAAGACCGAACCATGGGCCCGTTCCATACACTCCCTACTGTGAGAAATGAAATAATATATATCTATATATGTACACATTCTACATCATCTGAAGAGGCGCACACACTGAGTCTACGAGAGCCGCACATAAAAGAACTTTATGAACGGGATTTGCACAAAGATGAAGGTGTGTTTCCCTACCTCAGCTCTTGTCCTACGAGCTCAATAGGAACTGGGGAGAGGGGGGAGAGGGGGGGAGAGGGGGGGAGGAGAAGAAAGACACAGGGAAGGAGAACAAAGGTCAACAACCGCTCCGAAAGCTGCACTGCTAAAAGAACCTCGGATCAATAAATCACAAACGCATACGAATCCCACGAGGCCTCCTCATGGAGAGTTACACGGCTCACTGCAGGACCGGCAGACGGAGATCTGCACGCACACGCACACGCACACGCATGGGCAGGGACATAGAGGGGTGGAAGCGCTGGCCTGTGTGTATTCCCTCTCATCAGAGTTCAGCAGGTTGGTGGACAGTGAGTCCACTGAGGACCCCCACAGGGCCGACATGGAGACGCAACCCTTCACATTCACACCTCAGCGACACCAATGAAGTCCTTTCAGGTTTTCAACCTTCTTTCGAGTCCTAAAAACGGGAAATCTCTGCAAGTCTAAAGTTAATAGAAGATCACAGCTACATGTAGAATAACACGCACACTCTGTACCACACACACACACACACACACACATGGCCTCTGACCTTTCAGGAATAAATGCAGACTTCAGCAACAAGCCATGATTAATTGTTGCACTTTAGTTGTCGTAATTGGCTAAATGAAATTAAAAGGAAAAACTGCCTTCTTCCGTAGAAAAACAGCGTTTTTTCAGGAAAACATCTTAAAGTGATTGCTTTCAAAACATAAATCACGCACAGCTCACACATGGAGGCATCGATCAGGGTTCAGGGGCCCAACGAGTTTGCAGAAATAGATCCGATTTTTATTTGGAGCAAACGAGAAAACAACAGGATCCCGGAGAATTGAGTTTGGGCTTCGATATCACGAGCATCAATCACACGTCAGAGCGACCAGCGGTGTCGAGATGCGCTGAGAGCACAGGACACGAGCCTGACGGCCTGCGAGTGTGTGCAGCGTCGCTTTCTCCTCCTTTCATCACGCAGCCAGAGGGACTGAACCGTCTCTCCGCCCAAAACAAACACCAACTAACATGTGCATGTATGCAAACATATTCAGGAACACACATGCATGTTGTGTAGCTGTGCATGAGTATCTGTATTTGCATTTTGGCTCTTTAGAGAGTGCATCTTCTCACAGCCGAAAACCAACGCGGCCGAATATGAGGAAATGGCCTCTTATTGTACGCACCTTCTTCATGAACATCAGTGGGATCCGGTTGAGATGTTAAAAGACATTTTTCCGTGTGGCCTGAAGTAGCCACAACGTCTCCGTGTTGTTAGTACGCAGCCTGCTTGTAAATCTGTCGAGTCGGCTTTTCTTCCCCAATGTTGCTCAATTCATCTGTTGTGTTGGACTCAGGCTGTTTATACTCACATGGGGAGACGTTTCACAG
>BMAF01000007.1:21106097-21123597 GCA_014132575.2 Gasterosteus nipponicus
GGTTGAGTGAAGGCATCATGGGGGGGGTTTCCCATGATGCAACGCTTCTCTCTCCTCAGAAATCAAACCTGATCAATAAGTAATCTCTTCAGATGAACCCGAGCCATCAGGGGGAAGCACAACATCTTTTACTGGGCCCAGGGGGAAACTCCATCACCCCCACCCTCTCTCCATCACCCCTCACCCTCTCTCCATCACCCCTCACCCTCTCTCCATCACTCCTCACACCCTCTCTCCATCACCCCACCCTCTCCATCACCCCCCACCCTCTCTCCATCACCCCTCACACCCTCTCTCCATCACCCCACCCTCTCTCCATCACCCCACCCTCTCTCCATCACTCCTCACACCCTCTCTCCATCACCACTCACCTTCTCTCCATCACCACTCACCCTCTCTCCATCACCACTCACCTTCTCTCCATCACCACTCACCCTCTCTCCATCACCCCACCCTCTCTCCATCACCCCACCCTCTCTCCATCACCCCACCCTCTCTCCATCACCACTCACCTTCTCTCCATCACCACTCACCCTCTCTCCATCACCCCACCCTCTCTCCATCACCCTCACCCTCTCTCCATCACCCCCACCCTCTCTCCATCACCCCCACCCTCTCTCCATCACCCCACCCTCTCCATCACCCCCACCCTCTCTCCATCACCCCACCCTCTCTCCATCACCCCCACCCTCTCTCCATCACCCCACCCTCTCTCCATCACCCCCACCCTCTCTCCATCACTCCTCACACCCTCTCTCCATCACCCCCCCCACCCTCTCTCCATCACCCCACCCTCTCTCCATCACCCTCACACCTCTCTCCATCACCCCCACCCTCTCTCCATCACCCCCACCCTCTCTCCATCACCCCTCACCCTCTCTCCATCACCCCCACCCTCTCTCCATCACCCCCCACCCTCTCTCCATCACTCCTCACATCCTCTCTCCATCACCCCTCACCCTCTCTCCATCACCCCACCCTCTCTCCATCACTCCTCACACCCTCTCTCCATCACCCTCACACCTCTCTCCATCACCCCACCCTCTCTCCATCACCACTCACCTTCTCTCCATCACCCTCACCTTCTCTCCATCACCCCCACCCTCTCTCCATCACCCTCACACCCTCTCCCATCACCCCACCCTCTCTCCATCACCACTCACCTTCTCTCCATCACCACTCACCTTCTCTCCATCACCCCCACCCTCTCTCCATCACTCCTCACATCCTCTCTCCATCACCCTCACCCTCTCCATCACCCCCACCCTCTCTCCATCACCCCCACCCTCTCTCCATCACCCGCACCCTCTCTCCATCACCACTCACCTTCTCTCCATCACCCCACCCTCTCTCCATCACTCCTCACACCCTCTCTCCATCACCCCCACCCTCTCTCCATCACCACTCACCTTCTCTCCATCACCACTCACCTTCTCTCCATCACCCCCACCCCCCTCTCCATCACTCCTCACATCCTCTCTCCATCACCCCTCACCCTCTCTCCATCACCCCCACCCTCTCCATCACCCGCACCCTCTCTCCATCACCACTCACCTTCTCTCCATCACCCCCACCCTCTCTCCATCACTCCTCACACCCTCTCTCCATCACCCCACCCTCTCTCCATCACCACTCACCTTCTCTCCATCACCACTCACCTTCTCTCCATCACCCCCACCCTCTCTCCATCACTCCTCACATCCTCTCTCCATCACCCCACACCCTCTCCATCACCCCCACCCTCTCATCACCTCCACCCCTTTCTCCATCACGTCTCACCCCTTTCTCCATCACCCCTCACCCTCTCTCCATCACCCCACCCTCTCTCCATCACCTCCACCCCTTTCTCCATCACGTCTCACCACTTTCTCCATCACCCCCACCCTCTCTCCATCACCCCTCACCCTCTCTCCATCACCCCACCCTCTCTCCATCACCCCCACCCCTTTCTCCATCACGTCTCACCACTTTCTCCATCACGTCTCACCACTTTCTCCATCACCCCCACCCTCTCTTCATCACCCCCACCCTCTCTCCATCACCCCACCCTCTCTCCATCACCCCCACCCCTTTCTCCATCACCCCTCACCCCTTTCTCCATCACCCCTCACCCTCTCTCTCCACGTCGGATGCAGAGAGGAAGAAACTGCTTTTCTACTCTGCTGATAAGGAGAAATTTCATGGACAAAAAAGTATGAGCAGCTCAAGGACATCGTTCTCACTTTCTATTTTTATTGTGTTTCAATAAAAAGAACGTCCCATAAACTGAACTCAGCAGCCGTAAAACGCTGAGTTTTACCAACCAGCTAAGCTGATGGGGGCCGAGGATGGGCGGAGCCAAGCGGGACATTTGATGTGCTGTTTGATTCATGTTTTTCTGTTCAGCGGGGCCACCGACCCCCCATCCTCCCCCACCCTCCCCCCACACAGACTGCCTCCTTTCTCCAACCAACCTCCACCTTTTTTTACTTTCCCTGCTGAGTTAAGAGATTGTGCAAAAGCTCAGGAAGCGGAATCTGCTGGATGGGAGTGTGTGATGGGGGTGGGCGAGGAAGCGGTGTGGGGGCTTGCGGGGCCTCGTCACTCACCATGATTGGTCGACGGCTCTGCAGTCTCTGGGAGGCCTGACAGCGGGTGCTGGTCCTCTCGCCTCGTGTCCACCGCTGGTTCACCAGCTCGCCCCGGAACTCATTTTCTGCAGAGAGAACAAACCGGGAGGACGAGAAAGAAGAGGGGATGAAATCCACAGCATCAGCACCGATGGACGGGGCAGCCGTTTGGGTGAAGGGAGGGGCGGGGTGCTGCTTTGAAGGAAGGTCAGGGCAGTGGAGCATGCTGCAGACACTCCTTTATTAACTCAAAGAACACACACACACACACACACACACATGGCTGAGAGCCCCAGCTGGGCTCTCTGTCAGTCTGCTATTAGAATCAATCAAATTTCCGCATTTTTATCGAGCTGTTCAGGGTGCATATGTAAGCATAGGGGGATGGGCCATGTGAGATGAGAGAGGGTGAAGAATGGTCAGTAAATAATGAATCATACATAAATCAAGCCTTCTCCCCCCCCCACTCTCCTGCTTTCATCAAGGTAATGGCTCTTCACTATTGCTCAGCGTGCAGCAGAAACACACTGATGGAGGCTCCCATGGCAAACAGGAAGTTGTCTCAACAGTGAAAGGGTCGTATCCACCCCCCAGCTTCAAGTTCAGAGAGAGTGCAGATCATTTTTCTATGAATGCCCAAGGCTGAACTTTTCAACTAGTAGCTGTAAGACTCCACAACGGGCGCCGCTCGCTCTCTTTTTATGCACTGAGCTGGTACATGGAGATCGGATTCTTCCCTATAAATGTATTGATCCAAACCATAGACGTACGTGCATCAGATTTCATTTGCAGTGAGCAGCGTAACGGTGATTTTACAGCGACTCATCTGTCTATCAAAGACAACATCTCACAGGAAATGAGAAGCTGAAGCAGCAACATGGTGCCAGAGTAATCCCGACAGACATCACCAGCACCACGGCGCGAATTCAAACCATTCTCACCAGAATGGCGTCCACTTTCAGATTGTAAATGATTGCACTGAGTGAGGTGAGACGTGTCCATCTGGTGTCTCTACCTTCCCGCGTCTCCTTGTCCTTGCATCATCGGTGCCGGTGCATGCAGAGTGCACGCTAAGAGCAAGCCGCCTGTGAGACAACAAAAGGCTGCCCGTCCGTATGTGAAGAGCCCCCCGCTCGCGCCCCCCCCGCTCGCCCTCCCTACTTTCTGCATTGAGTGCAAACCTCGGCAAAGCCCGGCCAGCACTCTGCAAAATGCTTGTTTATCAACTTTCACTCCGCCCTCAGGAGAAAAGTGATGACAACAGCAGAACCGCAGGTCTGCATCTCTGTCTCCACAACTGGCTGCTGCCTTTTCTCTCCTAGAGGAGGGAGGCGAGCGTCCGTCCGCTATCGTATCCCCCCTCTCTCCGTCACCCCGGTGTCAACCTCCTGCTTCCTTCAGCCAGGCCGCACATCTGGACAGTCGCAACTTGCATAAGATATCAGAGGTCAATTAATCCCAGAAAGAGGGTTCGGTCTTCTATGTGTTGTTGGGACCTGAAGACGCGGAGCATCACGAATCGGCCTCGACTCTGAATGAATGAATGGATTAAATATCCTATTTCATAACCTCCCTCTTTACTGCCACAGTTATCATCAAGTTTTTGGCACAAAAAAACTTTTGCCAGAGGACAAAGTTTAGGCTGGAGTAATACCATTAAGGCAGCTTACTGCACAGGGACAACGCGGCCTATGAATCCATGGTTATATTAAATACCGGGGCGAACTGTAACCCTATCAGCGTGCTGGTCCTGGTAAGCAGGATTTGGAGGATACTTAGTGTGATTACAGCGGCCGGCTAGAAGAGTCGGAGGAATGAAGAGTTGTGGAGCGCGACGCGACGGATCATCTGGCAGGTCTTTTGTTTGTCGATAGATACCCATAAAAATACAATCCAGATAAACCCTCACTGGCGTTACCCAGCCTGCAGCTACCAGCAGAGTTGGGGTGAGGTGGTTTTATTACTTAAGTAAGTTTAAGGGCGAGAGTGGAAGGGAGGGCATCGCCATGGAAACCAGCCGGAGGGGCTCCTCTGAGGGCCCACCTGCACTCAGCATCACAAGAACAACACTATAGGGACCAGGGCACCTCAACGTCCTCCAAACTGAACGTCATAATTTCCTCTCTGAGAAGGCATGCGCATACTTTTTAATTAAATCTGTTTTTTTTAAATACTTTTTTTTATTTATTTCCTTTTTAATACATGGCATGAAATTCATTATTTCCAGGCTTTCATTTTAAATGCCTCGTCTCCATTGAAAGCCGCCAACCCTGACCTTTGCTTGTATTGCTTAGATTTGTGATAGGCTTTGAATGACGAGGGTGCAATTTGGCCCCAGCTGCTCCTCCAACATGTTTATTGCCCTCCCTCCTCCGGCACCTGCTGCCCTCGCCACGGGGCCATTCAGCCCTGCGTAGATAGAGACAGGTCGTCCTATCGCTGCAACTAAGGAACAGACAGAAGCAACTTCAGGGCCTGTGCCGCAGCAGCCGCTGACAGCATCAGGCACCAATAACCTAATTCTGTAATCCCCCGGAACCAGTTTGCTCAGGAAGAGTAAACGAGAGCAACAATAGGTGTTTCATCAGGACGTCTTGAGCTGTTCATCCGTCCGTACACATAACGCTCTCTGCACATCCCTCCTCGTGCCTTCCTCCCCCGGTCGGAGGGGCTTGGGAGCTTTTCCTGCGCTGGTGTGATGGTCCTGGGACAGAGGATGCCGTATGTGCGCAGATTGTAAAAACCCTGAAGCAAATTTGTGATTTGGGGCTTAAAAAATGAATTGAATGAACAGCGTATTTAAAACACCTAGAAGGTCATATTTACATTTCAAAAGTCAGTAAAACATCATAAAAGCCAAATATAATTCCCGTTGGGGGGATTTACAGACATTTTCCATAAAAAGGACAAACTGGCGTGATTTTTGTAAAAACGTGTGCTTTTCAAACAGGGTGTTTGCACGGCGGATGTCTGCTGACATCTGGACCAGCGGCGGCAGCGTGTCAGTGACGGAGCGCGCGCGCACCGGGGATGAAGAGCAACTTCAGAGCGGGTGACATAACCCGGTATCATCATCCCTCATCTCCTTCCTCCATCTTAGGACGCAGGTGCTCCGACAGACCGCGAGGCGCACACGCGCAACGGAAAACACGCGCACAGACGCACGTTCTCGGGTTTAAATCCGACCGGACGGAACCCGGCGAGCCCGCTGCTGGTTCCGCGCGCGCTCCACTTGGTTCGCGCTTATTTGATGAGCATCACTAACATCTGACATGTGAACAGAGCATCTCTGCTTTTTTACTGCAGAGGATCAAATGGCAAACCCCTCCCTGTGTGGAACACACGCTCACTCCATCCCTCCATCCATCTGCCCGGGCGCGCGCGCGCACACACACACACACACACACACACGCACACACACGGGTCCTACTCAACGCCCGCGGTAGTATCGGAATAATAACGCAATTCGGTGCCGGATCTCGCGGTGTTCCGGTACCCTCGGAAGGTGAAACCAGAGGACGGAGTGAAAAGTCTCGGTTCCCCCCCGGAGAGCATCCGACCCAGGAGCGGCTGACACGAGCTCCATTCACACACTGCCACTATGAACACTGATATAAAGCATCAGACACTGGAGCAAACCAAGCGTCTCGTCTATTTCTGCCAAGAAGATTTGACGTTTTGAAAATGGAAATAAATAACACGAATAACACTTTGATAAAAACAACTGGTAAAGTGTTGAAAACTGTCTTTGTGAGGAAGTTTGAATTGATATTTATATATCAAATATAAAAACACTGATTCCGACTAAAGCCCGCCGGCGACGCGTCTACAAAACACCGCGGGGCTGCGGAGGAATATCAAAGTTACGGTCGGATTTGGAGACGCACCATCAGAAAGCATCAAAACACAAACAGGGAATTACCTCCGACCAACAGTCTCTCCCCCGGCGGCGCGCTGCGTCCTGGCGGCGTTCGGAGAGTTGCGGCGTCGCCGTCAAGTAGTTTGCTAAAAAGATATATCCCGGGTAGACGTCTTAAAAACGATCACCTATCCCGTTACAAATGTCCACATCTGATCAATTACAAGCGCGAGAGCGAAGGCTGTTCCGCGCGGCCTCTCCCACCCGGCGCGCGCTGCACGGCTCCGGACCAACGCGCTCAGATGCTACTTGTTTGTACGCAAAAACATGGCTTCATTTGCCTTTGTCAGCGAGAAGAAAACCTAATATTGACTTACCTTTCCCTCATGAGCCATTGTGCCCCCTCCCCTCCCCTCCATCCCCTCTGCACACCCCCACCCCATCCCTCCGCCCTTTGCCATGACATCACGGAAGCTGTAGTAAAAGCTCCAGCATCAGATGGGCAGGGCTTCGGGTCCCCGTACTACTCTCCCTCGGATGTAAACACTCTCTCTCTCTCATACATCCTCTGAGCACAGGCTGGAAGATAGACTCCTTACATCGTCAGAAGTGAAATGAGCCCCCCCCTTCCCAACGTGTAACATCATGAAACATCTGTACCGAGACCGAGACACCAAACCGCGGCTCCTGCTCGTCTCCTGGAGTCCTTCATGTTTCCCCACATGGAATATGGCCCCGTCCTATAACCCCCCGGACTGAGGGTCGGCCGGCCGGACGCCCGCTGGTTGGAGCTTTCTTTAAGGTTTACCGGTGTCCGCGGTGCAAACAGCAGTCAGCTTGGAGTCTTTCCCAAACGTTGCTCCGCGTCGCTGTTTTGCAGCCATTAGCGGGAATGACAACCATTCATTACAAGCCATTTGAGAATAGTCCCCACAAATGCCATCCTTTATCTGCTGTCTCCACGCCGCGCACGCGGGGAATATTCAAAAAGGCCCAACCTTCAGCTTTCAGAAATTCTATTAAATTCTTATCTCTTTGCGCCAGGCTCTTTTTGTGCGATGCCATTGTTATGCATTGGAGCTGAAATCAATCACCGCCGCAGCAGTGAGATTTCAGACCGAGAGAGGATTCACTCAACAACACCATCAACAATCCAATAAACAAAAGGGAGAAACTATGAGAGACGTCGGGGCTGGATCAGCGAAAGGGATCCCCCTCACCCCCCTCACCCCCCCGCGCACACATATATCTTAGAAAAGAGTAGTTGTCCCAAGACAATTCATATTCATTAAAACGACTATTATTTTCCTGTGGGGTTACAGGACTACGGACAGCTCCGCCGGGCCGAGCACGTGCGTGCGCGTGCGCGTTCAGAACCGCGGACAGTTCCGGCCGCTGAGCCGAACTTCACTATTGTTCCAAAGCTTCTGTCTGAACTCTTTCAAAGCTGTTTCCCGTCTAAAGCTCTACTCCCCATTTTTATTAGATTAGATAATCGGAGTATATGAGAATCAAAGTTGTCCACCCGTAAAATAAAAGGATGCGACAAAATATTTAAAGCACACTAACATTTTCACAATAAATCCCCATCGAAGCAAAGTGGACCTTTTGTCTGCTGGTCTCAGCTGCTCTGTTTACAGTCCTTTGTTGTGTGTTTAGTGAGGCCACTAAACAAACTAATAACCAGCATACACACGTAATGTAAATGAAGTCTATTTGTGAATAAAACGAATGGAAGCCAAAGGGACAGAGTACATGTATTAATTCAACTAAAGCGATACTTTGAAGAACTTTTTGTTCCCTGGCAAAGCCTCTCTGCAGCTGCAGATGGCAGAGGGGCTTCCAGCACGTCACTGCAGACTATGGTGCATATTGTGCAGCCAGTATAAATATTACATGGGGCAGCAGCTGACTGGGCGCTGAGGTTGGGACGGGGGAGGCCCCTATGGCCCCCCGACAGATGGAACAAGCCGACAGACTAACACAACAGAAAAGTTTTTAATAAGCCCGCAGCTCGGCATTGTCCCCACGGTACCGGGGCCACACGTCCCCTGGGGGACCAGCCGCCCTTTGTCTGCGCACTTTCTTACCGCGGGGGTCAAAGTTTAGTTTCACTTATGAGCTGCGAGAAGTTTCTTCAAATATGTCCGCGTGGGACGTTTGCGGCGCTGAGTTTAAGTTTAAAAGTCCCCGCTGACGTGATCAGACAGAATTACGTGTAATCCTCCCTCCTAGAACACAAACATTAAATAACTCTTCATCTATTCGTATAGGCGCGCGCGCGGATGATAAACACAGACGCATGCGCGGTGCGGCGGCAGCAGGTGAGCGGGTTACGAACCTAAGAAGGTGCGACACAGCTTCATGTTTGCGCTCCTCCGTTGCGTCTCTCTTCCGTCTCTGAGCGACCGCCGAGTTTCCTTCTGCCGAACAAAGTTCCTCAAACTTTGGTTCAACTTCCCCGGACGGGGAGGGCGGGTCGCGGCGTGACTGACAGCGCGCAGGGCCAATGGGGCGGCGCTCCGTCCCCCTCGCCGGCGGGAGGCGGACCAATCCCGGCCTCCCGGTTTGCCCTTTCAACAACAATAGCCCGAGGAGCAACAAAGAGCATCTGCTGCTCGCACAACTTCTCCCACTAAGCTCCCCAGCAATGTGAACCCAACTATGAAACCCATGCTGCTCATTCACGCTGCACTATTTATCAATCTGCACGATTTAATATCAAACCTCCGCGTAATACACAAGAGCAAACTCTTACATATCACACAAATGCCACACAGAAGCCTCTGTCAAGGAGGATAAAACCCTGTACAACTTTAGAGCGCATTCACAGGCCCACCTGTGATGTCTATAAAGCTGTGATCTGCATCATAAGACTCCCTGTTGTTAGTGGTTTTGTTATTTCAGCCGTCTAATCTCTGCTCCTGTTCACTGGTGTCCAAACACAGCAGACGCAAAGGAGAGGAACCTTTTCCCCGTGACTCCAGGCCTCTTCAGTGTCTGTGTCTGGGACGGACAGACAGGTCCTCCCTCCCAACAGCAGATGGTCTGCCGGATAATGAGCTCTCCCATTGCTTGCTCCCATTACCCCCGTCTCTCCGCCGTGGACGGGGGGGGGGTGTGAAGCAACCGCAACACATTCGACGGCTTTTCTTTACACTTCGCTTCATTTCCCACACATTTGATTGTAAAATTGTTCGGATGAATTACAGATTGTGTGATATTAGAGTAAACTTAGAGCTTGATCGATGTGTAATATAAACTAAACCTCAACAAGTCATTGTGTTATTACACTAAGCTGAATGAAAGAACTCTCAACACAACCTCCAGTCACATTTATAAGCCTGAATAGATTCTATAAAATATGAATCTAAACAAGACTAAAGTAAAGGAAACAAAATTCATTCAGTTATTCAAGACTGAATTGACACAACTAAAGGAAACTAAACATAATTAAAAACAAAACAGAATCAAACTTAACTAAACTGAATAACACAACACTTAATTAAACTAAAGCAAAAATAATAATAACTTGGTGCAAATCAACTTTCACGAAACCAAACCAAAGTTAAAAAATCTCTATTATGAGTCCAAATTGTTTAATACAATTGCGTAGGATGTAAAAATGGAATAACTGTGTCCAGCTAACTTTATTCCTCATGTTGAGCTTGAATATGAATTCACTCATTTTTATTTTGATAGAAAAATGATAAGAAAAGAAAGAAGACTGAACAAAACTAAATGAATTACTGAGCCCAAAATGTCCCAACATAAGATCCAAATGGACCAAACCATCATGAACCAAATGGTTGAGCAATGTTATACGTCCACATGGTTATTATCTAAAGGGACTAAACTAGCCTGCGTTGTCACAACTAACTTACTTACTTGGTTAGTCGTGACATCTAAACGGAATGAAACAAACTCAGTTAAGCGACATTGTTGTTAACGAACGTACCTGAACTCAACCAACTCAACCAACTCAACATTTCCTGAGTGAACAAATCTCTCCTCCAAACACCAGACAAAGAGAACAAGACGTAAATAATAAATATGCTGCCTAGGAAAAGTGTGTGTGAGGACAATGACGGGGACGCTGCTACGGAGGACGTGTCCACTCGTCCACTGAGAGTGTTTTATCTGAGCGTCCAGACAGCCTCTTATTCTTCCTCTCATTAGCCTGTAAACTCCACTGTTCAGCCCTGCTGTCCCACCACACACACACACACACACACACACACGCACACACACACACACACACACACAACACACCCCCCCATTCCTCTTATTCTCTGCTGCGTATAGCAGCTGAACTCTGACACAGCCTCCAGCTGTCCTGGAGACGGTGTGACAATAAGTTTACACAGATACACACACACACACACACACACACACACACACACACACACTCACACACTCAAGAGCAGTAAGCTTGTTGAGAAAATGACCCACGTGAGCTAATTAATGGTAATTTCATCATAATCTTTATTCAGGAATCACAACGTGTTCTCCCACGCGTTTCTCATCCCGATGCAGCATCTGGAGGAGTCATGACTTTCTCTCAGAGGGTCGCTGCGCTGCTGCAGGGGAAACGGCTCCGGCTTCGTTACATGTGCGCGTTTTGAAGCCAGGACAGAAGTTGCGTAGAAGTCGGGGAGACTCTGGGTGTCGGTTAGCGATGAACCTTCGTCTTCGTCATGGCGCCTCTGAAACGTGAGTCCTGCTCCGGGTGTCATGACAACAATCAGCTGCCTCCTTCCCTCTCTTCCCTTCCCTCCCTAACATCCACGCTGCACATCGTACCCGTGTGTGTCAGCTGCCATTACACACAGCATTTCCCCTGCAGCCATCTTTGTAGTTTCTTTAAACATTCATGCGTGTTTGGGGGGAACATCGCTCACCCCGGCTTCCTGTCGGGGGGCAAACGAGGTCCTCGCGTGTGCAAAGCAAGCTTCCATGTGGAGACTCAAAGGGGACACAACCAATGTGTATTTGCATGATTGATGGACCTGCTGATTCCATGTTTCCTACTCAGCACTGCTGATCCGCTCTCCCCTCCCGCAGCTTCAAACACGTCAAACGCAGCGAATCTAAAGCGACACGCCGCGGGGGAATAAACAAACACCCGTTCACACTCATTTAACTCTTCATTTGGATTCAAGCAAGTCAACGTCACCTCCTCGAACATGCATCAAAGACGAAAGTCACGACGAGTTCCCCATGAAACACGCGTCACGACGCTGACACGCTGGTTTGTTGGGGGACGTCTAAGACATTCGATGCATTGACATGTGATAAAGAAAAGCTGCACAGCATCACACAAGATGGAAGCCGACAGGATTCAATGGCGCTTTTTGGTAGAAAAAGGACTAAAAGCAGTTTGCAGTGATTTGGTGACAGTTCGTCGTGTGATTGACGCTGACGTTTCTGACTCATTATTTCCCCCCCGAGCGACACAACACAAAGAGGGCAAACGCTGCACGTTTGGAATGAGCTGAGGCCCCAAAGTAACACAAACTCACAACACATCCTTTTTGTACTTGAAGGGTGCTGAAGCAATCCTGTGACACTGAACTCCGCCGCGCAAAGACGCACTGCGCCTTTGAACATGACGGAGACGCCCGCCGGCTCTCCATTACTCCCCGATTGCATTTCCTCCTTTTGTGGGAGTTGTGAATGTTAAAGAAATAAACTCACACACACACACACACACACTGTGGGGAAGGAACAGGCCCAGAGACAGACAGAGTTTGGTCTGGATGCCACTGCGGATGACCGTCATCTTTGGACACGCCCCCTGTCCCGACGCCATCCAGCGCGTGGGCCTCATGGGGGGGTCACATGTGGAATGGGGTCAGCTCTGTCAGGGGGCATCGCGTCGCTCCGTCCTCCCGTCTGTCCGCCGTGCCGCTCCATCACCGCCGTGCCCCCGCACTCCCCCCCCCTGTGTCCCACGCTGCCTCACCCCCACCCAAAGTCACAAGTCACATTCTCGGAGGCCTCCCTCCCGGGGGGAGGGAAGGGGGGGTCTCGCTGCACCTTCTCTCCACACTTCCGGACCACCGTCTCCTCTCCGGCCTCATCTCCGGGCGGCTCAGCCGGCAGCGGCGGGTAAAATACAGGCAGCACTTCGCACACAAGGCCTGATTACAATGACAAAGGCTGCCACACTTTGGGGCGGAGCTTGGAGCGATTTGGAGGCTGCGGGGGCCATTGAGCGAGCGGCGTACTTAATGGGCTTTGTGTGCCAGAAGAAAAGGTTCTGAGCCCCTCGGCCCAGCTGTCACCGTGGATCGGACTGACGCAGCAGCTCTCCGGCTCGCTCGCTTGTCTTGGTTCAAGCCCCCTCTCCCCCCTCTCCCCCCACCCTGTTTCTCTAGTTAGTGAGCACCCAAAAAAGTGAAAGGTGCCTGAAAGAAAGAAATACAACTAAATGAGAAGTCTCTCACGCCCCCACAGGGAGAAGAACGCCAGCGTGGTCACACACACTCAAGCGTAACGCGCAGGAGGCTGACTCTGCAGCAATCATTTCAACCCTAAACCCAGAGGGATGAATTACATTATTACATTTCACTGCTTAATTAAGTGTGTGGATAGTTACTAAGCGTTGGCCGTCACGCGTGCATAATGAGAAACCCAGACCCTCCCGTCCCTGGATGCCGCGTGCATGAGAGGCAAACACACGCCATTTGAGTGCGATGGAATCGGCTTCGCACGCATGTCGCGGCGCTCTAGCAGCTCGCTTTCTGCAGACGATGATTTCCCTCCAGCGATGACGAGGCTTCGAAACAGCAAACAGAGCTCGCGCGAAGCAGCTCTTTGCTCGCGCGGCATTACGCCGGCCCTGAGACCCGCGGCGCTCAGCAGCCAGCCGGACAAAGATCTCCGCGAGGCCACTGTGGTGCTGCTAAGCTGCAGGGAATCCGCTCAGCACATGTCCTGAAGTGTAGGTGGCTTGTTACACGGCCACAAGAAGCAGCGCGGGTGGAGGCAGGACCCTGTTCAGCTCGATCCCCTTCGGTCTGCCAGGCAACGTTGTTCAAACTAAGTAAAGGAGGCGTTTTGATCCGCTCCCTTTACGTCGGCGTTTTATTTCCTGTTCCAGAGAAGTTGTCTCACATGTGAAAACGATGCCGGTGATTCCAATGTTGCACATTCCGGTCTGTCTTCAAGCCCTGACCTATACTCAGTCAGCTGATTACACACACACACACACACACACACAGCGCATGCATTATCGGCACAAGTGAGACATCTGTATGCAAATGTCTTTATGTTGGGCGGGTGGAGGGGGATGGAGGCCGGCAGTGGGCCGGTGTGAGTGATGTTATGGTATTGGAGGAGGGACTGAAGAAGGTCAGGGCTCTGAAGGAGTGTGTGTGTCAAGAGCCGGTGGATATATGTACGGTATCCATAGTAACCCACTAATCCAGCCCAACCTGATGCTGTCATCTTTATCGTTTTCTCCAGCCGCATGCGGCGTGCTGCTCTGACTTCTTCCTGCAGCTCATCTGTTGGCATTGATAACGCAATGCAGAAACACACCAGAAACCCTTCAACGACACACTTGAGTTCATAGCTATGTTAGAAAAGAACCTTCATATTCCTTAGCTTCACGTCCTGTCAAGCATCTGAAAGCGCAGTTCACGGCGCTCTGGTCTCTGTGCACGTGGCTCTTTGGTGTCGGACTGGCAGCTTCTGGGTGTCTGAAGTGGCGAGAGGGAAACTGAGGGAAAACTCCAAAGCACAAATGACTCAAACACGCACACGCACGGTTATTTTCATTGTGCAAACATCCATAACATCATTACTCAAAGGGAAGTGACAATTTCCTGAAAATGCTTTGTTCTATATCTATTCATTCAAACTTTGTTCCTCTTAGTGAAGAACACTAGAGCTGTATGAATAAATGAGAGTATTAAGTATTAAAGGTAAACTGGGAAATGTTTAACAGGAACAAAAGTAGTTTCTAAGCTCCTATTATTAATATGTTTACATTATTTTAACATTTAATGCATCTGCTTTATTGATGGTGTTGTTTGATCCAATTCTATTTACAAGCCCAAAACTGGAGCTCATGGATACCCAAGGTAGATGCAGACCAACTGTCATGTGATTTATCATTCTAGATACCTAATCAGCACGGTGTCTCGCCTCAACCATGATAAAAAGTGTAATAACTAATTTCTTTCTGTGGGATAATATGGAACACCTTCAAGTCTTCTGATGCGTAAAAATCAGTGTATATGTTACTAAATAAATCAATATAACACACAAAAATTGAATTTTGCGATTTCCCTAAAATAAGATCACTAACGGCCCTCTGTAACACATGGAGATACCACATGTAAGTGATAGCCCAGCGTGTGGACCGGAATGCTTTCAGTCAAAGTCACGCACATGCACAAAAAGTTGAAATATTTCAACTTCGACGACTTGATGGCGTGACAGTAAGGCCATCAGCGTTGAAATGCTCGCAGACCTCACTGACGTCCTACAGGCAGCTACACTCTAAAAAATGTCACCGTAAATTAACGGTATTTTACTGGCAGCAAGGACTATTTTACGGTATAATAGCGTAAATGGTTTTTACACTATGTTACCGTAAAATGAATTAAACTTGAACCACTTTTACTGTGAAATAACTGCAATTTACTGCCAGTCGACGCTAGTAACTTACTGTTTTATTTACAGTGCCCTACCGTAATTTACAGTATGATGTCGTATATTGGATTACAGTTTGTTACCATACGATTACTGTTTTTGTGTTATAAATACCAGAATGTTACCGTTTACTTATAACCGTATACTTTTGCATTTAATTCCCCACAAATTAAAGAAAGACAACCAAACTCATTTCGGTCATAGTGGTTGGAGTTTATTAGATGCCTTTAAGACAAAAATTTTTGACATTTGTAACCAAGAACAAAACATAAAACATGCCGCATGTATACAATAATAAAAAAATGAATAATAAAATTATTAGGAACAAGGTAAACTAACTGCATCAATACGCTATGGAACACTTTCAATTGACAGCAGCAAACGGCTGGCGTCCTTAATCCAGAGCCTCTGTAAAACAAACCAAAATGAAATATTTAGAAACACTGTCATTGGTAAAATATTAAAATGACAAGGATGAGGAAGACAACAAGATGTAAGGAAGGAGAATTTTAATCATGAAGGCAAATAACACTTACCAACGTTACTTGGAGAGACGAGGCAATGAGAAACTCCTCCCATGTTGAACTGACAGGTGTTCTGGATGAACTGAGATTACGCGTCACGTTCAGGAGCAGTCGGTCACGATTAACACTCAAATGACTTTTAGGCAATGAACACTTTGAATAATACAAACATTTAGAATCTTTACATTCCGCCCAATGAAACAACAGTGAAGGTGGCGCATGGAAAGGGAGGGTGTGCTGTGCAGCACAATGTTGGCGGTTCGAATCCTGCTCTCTGTGCCAAGTGTGTCCCTGAGCAAGACACCTAACCCCCAATTACTCCACATAAAATTAGTGTACAGTAACGTTAGCGGTGGCTGCGTACATTAACGTTAGCGGTGGGCGCTTACAGTAACGCTAGCGGTGGCTGCGTACAGTAACGTTAGCGGTGGCTGCTTACAGTAACGTTAGCGGTGGGCGCTACAGTAACGTTAGCGGTGGCTGCGTACATTAACGCGTTAGCGGTGGGCGCGTACAGTAACGTTAGCGGTGGGCGCTTACAGTAACGTTAGCGGTGGCTGCGTACAGTAACGTTAGCGGTCGGCGCGTACCCCGAGCTGTACAATACATCCTCGTACCTCGGCAGAGAAGTATGTGAAGGCAGTGTCCGGGCCCTGATCAGACCCAACAAGCTATTAAACCTGCTAACGGCTAGCATCATGCACCGCTGGAAGCGGCAGTCATCCAGACGCACTTCCTGTAGAAGTCGGGGAAATTTACCCACATTATTGGACCTGTGGCTACTAGCGCCAATGCTGCGATTGATGCAAAGTGACCAGGAATGATCCCCGAGAGTCCGCGGCTCATTTACAGCGTTTGAGGCGACGCCAAACATTCGCAACACGTTTGGTGTGAACTTAGCATAACAGTCATACCGTCATGCTAATGATCGGAAGTCAGGATGATCTGACTTTTTTATTTTAGCGTTGCTTTTCAACTATTAGGTGCCATGCCCTGTTGATAATGTCTAGATGAAAGTTGAAGGCTATTCTAGAGGCTAAGATGTTATGAAACTGAGATTGGTTGGACCAGTCCAACAGACTAACAGGGAAATCGTTTAAGGGCGGCTATGCTAAGCGCTAAAAAGCCAGATGCCAGATGGCGGGTTGCTCTATTGCACTGCAGAGGGAGAGACAGCAGACTAATTTCATAATGTCGTTCAAAACAGAGAAGGTAGGAGATATTTATGATTCATACCCTTCGATGTCTGGTGGTTTTTTTACTCTCGATTCGTTTGTCTGAGAGAAATGCTGAAGATATTCCTGGATTCAGAGCGATTTGCTGTGTTGTTTTACGTTTTAGCTTTAAAGGATTGTACTTTTGCACCGCCGAGTGCACAATTCCTGGACTTGCATAGGAGATGCAAAAGATAACTAACTGTAAAACTGAGTCCATCAGACTAACGAGGTCGGTGAAATCATTTTTATTTTTCGGTTTACTGGCTCACGTTGTCGTTTCTTCGCGGACGCACTCTGGAAACTCCACAGTGCTCGACAGGGAATCTTTAATGCTAACGCTACTGGTGCTAGCTCTAAAGCTCACTGCCTGTTGGTGGTTCAGGTAGTCACTAACCTGTTTGGGTTAGCTGTGTTATTACGCCTTTATTACTGCTGCCGGCTGCCTCATGCATGTGTTATTCCAGGTGCCATGTTGTAGCTGACAGATGTTTGACTGGGTGCAAAAAAATCACATTCAAAAAGTAGTTTCATAGGTATTTACCTGGCGATCAAGGAAGACATGTTTTTATGTTTCAACTGTACAGCATGTCTATAAACCACATGTACGTCTGTGGGTGGACGGCAGCG
>BMAF01000007.1:21154610-21274610 GCA_014132575.2 Gasterosteus nipponicus
ATAATCTCTGTTGGTGTAACGACCAACATCTTCACCTGAGACGTTTCTTATAACCAGAGAACAGTTTGCTGTCAAACTCAGTCTGTTGGTTTTAGCTTCTGGAATCAAAGCGTTAATATTAATCCCGAGCTGCAGCGTTTCCATCTCGTCTCATCAAAGTGAAAGAAGAACAAGGATGAAACCAACGAGAGGGAAGGTCCCAGTTGCCAAAGGAACGGCAGGAAGACCATCAGGTAACGCCGGCGTTTACACAAACAATGTTCATTGTCATTTTAACAAGTGCTAATAGAAGTGATGGAGGATGTTCTAAACCAGGCTGATCAAAGGTTCGTGGTCTCAAAACGAGGCGAAAATTGTGCCACAAGATTTTAATCATAATAGTCACTTGCAAATGTATATTCCCTTGATCACGGATGGTGATGATCCTGTTAAATCAGCCCTGACGTCCTTCGTCAAACCAGGATCAACAGCAGATGCACTGTTGTGGCAGCAGAACATGGTGCTGTGATATGACATCACACCCCCGCTAAGAGCGTGGCACAAACACAAGCAGGCGGCTGCCAAACCGAGGAAGAGGCACGGCACTAACACACACACAACGTAAGGAGTGATGAGTGTTCCTGGCAACATGAGGGGGGCCGGGAACAGGCAGCATTCAGCTTTCCAGACCCTGAGTCATTGTCTCTGCAAGTATTTCATTCCCTGATATTTAAAAAGGTGCAGGATTACGGAGGAAGACAACAGAACTACCAGGTTGCTTGTTATACATCCAAAATGTAAGTTCTAAATGTAAATTTGTATTGTACAGAAGTCGTCGAGAGCCATGAAAATGACTCACTGCATTGATAAAAAATGTAATTTCAGTCAATTTAAAACATAAAGATAAAAAGAACAACGGGATCAATGTACTTCAGATGGACAACTGAGCGCACACTCACAGGAAAGGCTCTTGAATCTTCCTTTGAGATTCAAATATAAAGAAAAGATGGAAGATAGAAGAATCCCTTCCCCTCACAGGCTCCTGGAGACAGATCTCCACCGAGAAGCTGTAACAGCTTGACGCGGCAGTAACAGAAGGTTGGCAGATCCTGGACCGCCCAGACTCCCCCAGGATCAGCCAATCTTCTCGCTGCTGGTGTTCACAGGTCAGACTACGATCTGTGACCCTGATGGGTGGGTTTGAGTTGCTACAGCCGCTGACTGAAGGAGCCTACGCCGGTTCTCCGCCCAACCAGGTGGTCTCCTAGCCGCAGAGACCGCGCTGGCTAGTGAAGTCTTGTGGTTGGAATGATGGATTCATCAAATTCAGTGAAACATGTTCAAGTTTCACATATTGGACAGCTGTCAAAGGGACGCTGAAAAGAGATCTCACAAAGTCCATTTCTTTCTTTGTTGTTCCAAATTGGTCTACATGGGGAGCACTGTTTTTAGAGAGCATTAATTCCATTTCTACGCTCCATATTAGTTGACAATGTTTCTCACACAGAATCAAGTAGTCATTTTTGGTCTGATTAGGAGGGACGGCATGAAGGAGAGCTCCTTTCTAAGAATCTGACCTATGTGGACCAGGAAGCAGAGTTGCAGTGTCCATCGAAGCAGTTACCCATCCTAAAACATAAAAAACATAAATAATAGCGACTGTGTCCGCCCTACGTCCACTTAAGTTATTTAAGTCAAAGGAAAACAGCCGAGGAGTCTAACAAAATAACTTAAATAAAAGGTTAAAACCAACAACGCAACAACATATGAAAATTAGATCTCTGTCATCTAAAGCTGTTTTAGTAAAACTTCAATATTAATGCTATTAGACCTCAGTGCTGCATTTGATACTGTCGACCACTCAATACTTTTGGACAGGTTGGAAAACTGGGTGGGCTCTCAGGCACAGTCTTAAGCTGGTTCAGGTCATATCTACAGGACAGGAACTATTTTGTTTCCATTCGTGACTTCGTATCAGAAATAACCGATGTAACGTGTGGAGTCCCCCAAGGTTCGATCTTAGGGCCGACTTTATTCAACATCTACATGCTCCCACTAGGACAAATCATGCAAAGAAATCAAATTGACCACCATTGCTACGCTGATGACACCCAAATCTATGTAGCGCTATCACCAAACGACTATCGCCCCATAGATCTTCTGTTCCAGTGCATTGAGCAAATCAAAGACTGGATGTGTCAAAATTTCCTACAACTAAATGAAGACAAAACTGAGATCATTGTATTTGGTGCTAAAAAAAGAAAGGTTTAAAGTAACCCAACACCTTCACTCTCTGTCCCTGAAAACATCAAATAAAGCCAGAAATCTGGGGTTATTATGGATTCAGATTTACACTTGGAGAGTCACATCAAATCAGTAACAATTGAGTCTGCCTTGTGTATGAAAAGTGCTATACAAATAAAATTGCCTTGCCTTGCCTTGCCTAGTAAATTAACTAATATCAGATCACCACGTTGATCTATTTTGTCTTACTGAAACATGGCTGTCTAATGGAGAATATGTCAGCTTAAATGAAGCGACTCCTCCAGGTCAGGTTAATTTGCATATTCCTCGAGGCACAGGCCTTTTAATAAACCTTAAACTTAAACTGGATTAGAACTCATTTTAAAGCCTGGTTCCGTCTCTCGCACCCAAGCTGGAAAACAATACAGACGGTTCTCTTTGTTGTAGCGTACGGGGCCCCAGGTCCTTATTCAGAATTTCTATCTGGATTTTCAGAGTTCTTATCACATTTAGTCCCCAAAGTAATAATTGTGGGTGATTTCAGTATTTATGTGGATGTTGGAAACAACAGCCTTGCATTTTTCTCATTGATTGATTTGCTTCTGTCAGAATATACAGAAACCAACTCATTGTTTTAATCACACCCTCAACTTGGATCTGGTCTACGGTAGTGGAATAGAACTGTAACGTGGGGATCCTTTGGGGGGTCCCGGAATGACGAGGATACACCAGATGGCTTCGGTAATCAACTTTATTTTGTATTTTTAGCAGCGTGTACATCCACCTCCAGCCTCCTCGCCTGGCTGAGTCTCTCTCGCTGTCGCCAGATCTCCACTACTGAAATACAGGCACAAACACATGTTGGTTTCCTGCACCTGAGCCAATTATGCCTCCACCTGGCACCGTTCCCTGAGCCACTCCCCTCTCCGTCCCCTCTGCAGCTGAGCCAAACCACGCCCGCCACCACAAGAACATCTAACATTTATAGAATAGGGCCCACTCTGGTTGAGACATGGCAGCTGGGTTTATCGGCAACCAGCACTGAAACCGGATCTGGGCCATTGACGGCTGCCGAACCTGTGCCGAGTCTGGCATCATAGAATCGGGCCCACTCTGGTTGAGACATGGCAACAGGGTTTATCCGCAACCAGCTCTGAAACAGGTTCTGGGCCTTTGATGGCTGCCAAACCTGGGCCAGATCTGGCATTATGGAATCAGGCCTATTCAGACTGATTGACTGCAGGTCAATACTTACCTCTCCGTCCGCAGAGGAGAGAGAACGTAGGCTTCGTCATCACCTGTGTATGTGCTGTGGTGAGGCAGGTCATCTTCGTAATGCCTGTCCATCCAGACCACTGAACTACCATTCGTGGTCGAAGGGGACGCCTCCAACAGCGGCTTAGGAGCCGTCCTCTCTAAACGTCGGGGGTCCCCTGCCCAAACTGCATCCCTGTGCGTTTTAAATGGAATGGAATTACGATGTGGGAGATCGAGAACTTATAGCCATGAAGGCCGCTTTCGAGGAGTGGCGGCATTGGTTAGAGGGTGCTATTCACTCCTTTACCGTCTTTACCGACCACAAGAACCTAGAGTACCCACGCAGCGCAAAGAGACTGAACCCCAGACAGGCCTGATGCTCGCTGTTCTTTACCCGATTCCACTTCACAGTCACCTATCGTCCAGGTTCCAAGAACACCAAGGCAGACGCTCTATCACGTCAGTGCGACCACAAGCTCACATCACCAGATCCCAAGACAATTCTTGCCCCAGACCTCATCGTCACCCCCATTCAATGGGATGTGGAGACCGAGATTGTGCAGATTAACTCCCAGTCTGAGGTTCCGTCAACCTGTCTACCCAACCGGGTTTATGTCCCACAGACGCTCTTCATGCTCGTCCCAGCTCTGGACACCCAGGAATTACCACCACCATCCAGCTGGTACAAAATCGCTATTGGTGGCCCTCTTTAGTCTAAGACACCACTACCTTCGTCCGACACTGCCAAGTCTGCAACACCCAGAAATCATCACGCCGGCCGGTCTGTAACATCCTCTTCCCATCCCGCAGGGTCCTTGGTCAATGGAAATTATTGTTAAAGTCTAAAAAGTCTATCCTGACTGAAATCAAGCTTTGACGTAGTTTAGGAAGACTGGACAAGAATGCCTTCTCTCTTCTTGTGGGTATGCTGCCAATCGGTTGGAGGCGGGCACATTTAGTACGAGCCAACCAGACGTGGGCAACGCTCCCATCAACCAACCGCATCGGTGGGGTTACACGTTAAAACTGGTCTCCTCTCTGTTGCTGTCAGTTGCCATTGCAGCACACACCAGAGGCAACCCTCCACCACCCCTGACACCTTCAATCAGCAGTAAAACACGGCATATCAGAGGATTGGAGCTTGGAGATTGAGTTATTCTTCACCACCACCAGTGTCTGGACTCCCAAAGGGGAGATCTCGGCATCACGGCCCCTAGTCTATCCTACGGCCCGATGGAGTCCAAGCCCAAACAACTTTTGTGCTTTAAATATTTATGCCTGTTTATATAAATTATTGTTAAAGTTCAAGAAGTCGCTCCTGACTGACACAGAGTTTTTCTCACTACTTAAAAAAAAAAGTGAAACGTATATGAGCTTCACCCCTGTAGTGTGACACCCTGTTGGATATATGCTGGTGTGCAGGGATAATTTGTCCCAGCAGTATATCACACTATCTTAAAGCCTCTTTGTCCCCCAGCCCCCTTCACTCACGCCCACACTCCCCCATGTCCAGGCCCATTATCCCAGGCAGCTGCTTTTGGGACCGGCAGGCTGGAGAGGAAGCTGGAAGTGGAGTCTAATTCACTTATTGATTTGTGTCCTGTGTTGCAGGATACTTCACAGTTTTAATCAGTGGATGCTTTTGGGCTGAGGTTGGGGATGAAAATAAGGGAATGAGGCCAGATGCAAGTTAGTGTATGAAGCTAATGCTTTGTGAGAAGACCAACGCCAACAATGTGTTAGGACAAAGTTTCAACAGCATTTAAAACAATACGATTTCAGAGGGTAATGAATTCATTCTGATGAATGCGGCCCCTGTCTGTGGGGCATAAAGCCCATTGGCTCCAAGAACTTAATGAGAGAAGGGTCACATATACATCATTTCATTTTTTTGAAAAGGATCATTAATCTGCTTAAACAGCTGGAGGTTTGAAGCTTCTAACCCAAACCGAAAGGAAATTGTTGTTGAAATTTGCTGGGAACTATTTCTGACTGTGGATTAAGGCGCACTAGTGAGAATTTGGGGCACAAAGCTGTTGCATCAGAGAGTGAGTCAAAACACTGTGGCTCATTGATGGGATTTTTATAGTTAAGGGTACCAATGGCACAGAGATGAACTATATCAGTAATAGTACAAATATAGAATATCACTAGATGTGTTCTTTAATCCATTGAAAAACTGGTATCAAAGATTACCAGTCAGAGCTCAGTAAACCAAGCTCTTTTCTATTCATTGGATACAGAACTCGTGGTTTTATTCATCTTCAATCAAAAAGCTCAGAGTATGACAGATAAAAAGAAGGAGGAAAAAGAGAGGAACATGCTCTGCAGCTACTGGATAAGAACGTTACCCAGAAACATTGACCCAGGACCATTTCTTTTGCAATGTGAATGTATACGTGCAGCATCGCACCCCTGATTCAAAGGCCAGGCGATGTCTTCTCCAGTCACAGCAATGATATGGAAACGGAGCTAAATCTCTGATATTCCTTCATACAGTACTTATTGGATCCAACTTCACCGGAAGAAAGGAAGAAAATGACACACGATCCTCTCTCCACGCACTTCAGTCTATTCCCATCTGGCATGAGGCATCAAAACCAAGACAAACTGAGACTGGTTCCTGCTTAATAAACCTTGATGAGGCAACGCCATGTGTGTGTGTGTGTGTGTGTGTGTGTGTGGTGGGGGGTCGGGGGGCTCTAAATGCAGGCAGTGCATCCAGCAGGACGAGGTCAAGGCCTGGACACTCAGTACTCATACACACCCCATGACCTCTCACCCCAGAGTCACAGCTATCGGTTTATTGATCCAGCACGTGCCCAAAGGCCGATTATTGGCAGACAATAGAAAAGCACAGGCAGCAGAAATAATTCTATTTGTACTATTTATGACGTTAGAATATTGTTTTATTCCACTTGACAGCAAATCTCTGAAGAATAAAAATAAAGTGACACTTTGGATCAAAACTCGTGTAAAAATCACTAAAACTGCAAACATGGAGACAACATACTCAAAGGTCTTCGTCTCTGCTGCTGGAATATAGCTGAACGCACACACGGGCCATCGTGTTCTGCTCCCAAGGACATCGAGTTTTGCCCCACAAGTCACCAGGACGTCATCTAGAGACTGTAAGGACATCTTCTATCTCACACCAACCGCCGAGGCAAATTCATTGTATGTCTGACATATTATGGCAATAAATGTTGCTGATTCCTGATCAGCTGACAAGACGTGCACAGGGGTCACTGTAAGCGGACGCTGCGAGCCCTGCTGACTATGACACAATAGCGTTGCAGTTTTTTCAATAAAAGTACATCTACATATCGACTAAGGAGAGAAGAGAAGAAAATAAAAGTAAGAGGGAATGGAAGAAAGGAGAAGACAAGAAAAGGGGATGAAATATACAAGAAGAAAAGAGAAGCACTGAAATATTACATCTAATACTGAATGTATGACACATGTGCACATGCAGAAAAGTGGAAAACTATTATCACATGAAACGCGATGCAGATCCTTCCCAGCAACACCCCCACACACACACCTTTCAGCATGCAAAGTACTTTGACGGCGGCTCAATCTTCACACCACTTCGACTGGCTCTCATTGATTTCCACGGTGTGAGATGGAGCGCCGGGCTCTGTGTAGACCGGTGAAAGGAAGGTGGCGTGCACGTGTGAAAGGCTCGTTATGGCACAGATTATCTCCCGGCGTTACACCCGCGCACGCCACCACCCACCCAGCTGCCTCGCCTACAACGGCACCTGCATCCATAGCGCACACCTTTCACCTCTGACACACACACACACACAAATCAGACTAAAGGCAAATCTGATTGTGTGACAGAGTCACGTATGAGACACACAAACGCACATCTAAAGAGCTGACAGGTTTTAGCATTCCTGCTTTCAGTAAGTGTGTTATTTCATCGCATCTTTTCATCCCTTCCCCTCCGATTCTGCTCGGTGACGGACAGGGGGGGGGTATGTGCACCCTACTTTGTTGCCATGGATACTACAAACACCCCACATAGAAAACTACACGGAATAATAAGCGGCCAATTGCGTCTGTTTGCTCTCCAACAAACCTCGGGATTAGAGGCATTTTCTTGTCAGAGGCATAAACTATTTTTATGTTTGCAGGGGAACGAGGAGGAGGGGCAGGAAAGGAGAGGAAAACGGGGGAACGGCACAGATGTGAAAAGGCAGCTGACGCTGTGTGGTAACAGGTTTGTCTCTGCTCAGTAAGATGAGAAGGCTCCGGCACAGAGGAGGGAGGAAGAAGATGCTCTCGTCCAGTTAACTGGGAGCACTGACATGTGTGCCGGCTGGCGTTTAGTGCAGCAAACTGCAGCTAAATCTTATGAAGGTAAAAGGTTTTTATTTTTTTGTTGGTCTCTTTCAGAATAATTGACAAACACTCATCTGATCCTTCCTCCTGCTCTGAGCCTTGGAGAACGTAACCCCAGTGTGCAATGATGTCATTATGAGACCATCTGTTTGCTGCGATGGCGCACGCACACACTGAAGCACCCACACAGATCCACGCGAGTGGGAGTAACCTAATAACCTCATTATGATGCCACTGGTACAGGTTAGAATTTGTTTTGTGTAAACGCCTCATATTCACAGAACAGAGAAACATTTAAAGTGAAATAAAGTGTCATATACCTACAAACTGCAGGTACGTGAATACGGGATGCTGCGTGATTCACAGACGAAAAGCGTATAGTCAAATGAATGTATTCAAGTCAATGACTTTTAAACGGCTAGTCCTGACCCACCTGAAGACCCTCACCGACCCCCTCCTGGACCCCCTGCAGTTCGCCTACAGAGCCAACAGGTCTGTGGACGATGCTGTCAACATGGCCCTCCACTACATCCTCCAGCATCTGGACTCCCCAGGAACCTACGCCAGGATCCTGTTTGTGGACTTCAGCTCTGCCTTCAACACCATCATCCCGTCTCTGCTGCAGGACAAACTCTCCCAGTTGCACCACCCGACTCCACCTGCAAGTGGATCACAGACTTCCTGTCTGACAGGAAGCAGCACGTGAAGCTGGGGAAACATGTCTCAGCCTCTCGGACCATCAGCACTGGTTCCCCCCCAAGGCTGCGTTCTTTCCCCTCTGCTCTTCTCCCTGTACACCAACAGCTGCACCTCCAGCCACCAGTCCGTCAAGCTCCTGAAGTTTGCGGATGACACCACCCTCATTGGACTGATCTCTGGTGGGGATGAGTCCACCTACAGGTGGAGTCTGACCATCTGGTGTCGCGGTACAGCCAGAACAACCTGGAGCTCAACGCTCTAAAGACAGTGGAGATGGTTGTGGATTTCAGGAGGAACAGAGCCCCACCCTCCCCCATCACCCTGTGTGACTCCCCCGTCACTATTGTGGATTCCTTCCGTTTTCTGGGCTCCATCATCACCCAGGACCTCAAGTGGGAGCTGAACATCAGCTCCATCACCAAGAAGGCTCAGCAGAGGTTGTTCTTCCTGAGGCAGCTGAAGAAATTCAACCTGCCAAAGACGATGATGGTCATGGAGTCATCCTCTGCTCCTCCATCACCGTCTGGTACGCTGCAGCCACAGCCAAGGACAGGGCAGGCTGCAGCGTGTCCCTCGCTTCTGCAGAGAGGCTGATCCAATCTGCCGTCCCTGCAGGACTTGTTCGCTTTCAGGTCTCGGAAGCGAGCTAAAAAGATCGAGGCCGACCCCTCTCACCCCGGACAAAACCTGTTTGTGCCCCTTCCATCTGCAGGAGGCTGAGGTCCATCAGGACTAAGACCTCCCGCCACACCGACAGTTTCTTCCCGTCGGCAGTCAGGCTCATCAACAGAGCCTGTCCCCCACTGACTGACTATAACATCCCACCGGTCACTTTTCATTCTGCACACCTCACTTTAAATGTAAATTCATCACTTTGTCGTCACTCGTCACTTGTTTGCTAGTGCACTTTATGCTTAAAAACCAATAACCCATTTAAAAGTTTTTAATTTTTAACTTTAACTTTATTCCCTTGTTTTATACTAAGCCATAGCCTTATTCTACTAACCCATAGCCTTATTCTACCAACCAATAGCTTTATTCTACCAACCAATAGCTTTATTCTACTAACCAATAGCCTTATTCTACCAACCCATAGTCTTATTCTACCAACCCATAGCCTTATTCTACTAACCCATAGCCTTATTCTACTAACCCATAGCCTTATTCTACCAACCAATAGCCTTATTCTACTAACCCATAGCCTTATTCTACCAACCCATAGCCTTATTCTACTAACCCATAGCCTTATTCTACTAACCCATAGCCTTATTCTACCAACCCATAGCCTTATTCTACCAACCCATTGCCTTATTCTACTAACCCATAGCCTTATTCTACCAACCCATAGCCTTATTCTACCAACCCATTGCCTTATTCTACTAACCCATAGCCTTATTCTACCAACCCATAGCCTTATTCTACCAACCAATAGCCTTATTCTACTAACCCATAGCCTTATTCTACTAACCCATAGCCTTATTCTACCAACCCATAGCCTTATTCTACTAACCCATAGCCTTATTCTACCAACCCATCCCATAGCCTTATTCTGCTAACCCATTGCCTTATTCTACTAACCCATAGCCTTATTCTACAACCAATAGCCTTATTCTACTAACCCCATTGCCTTATTCTACCAACCCATAGCCTTATTCTACCAACCAATAGCCTTATTCTACTAACCCATAGCCTTATTCTACCAACCCATAGCCTTATTCTACTAACCCATAGCCTTATTCTACCAACCCATAGCCTTATTCTACAAACCCATAGCCTTATTCTACCAACCCATAGCCTTATTCTACTAACCCATAGCCTTATTCTACTAACCCATAGCCTTATTCTACCAACCCATAGCCTTATTCTACCAACCCAGCCTTATTCTACTAACCCATAGCCTTATTCTACCAACCCATTTATTCTACTAACCCATAGCCTTATTCTACCCCAATAGCCTTATTCTATTAACCCATAGCCTTATTCTACTAACCCATGGCCTTATTCTACCAACCCATGGCCTTATTCTACTGGCCCATAGCCTTATTCTACCAACCAACAGCCTTATTCTGCTAACCCATAGCCTTATTCTACCAACCCATAGCCTTATTCTACTAACCCATAGCCTTATTCTACTAACCCATAGCCTTATTCTACCAACCCATTGCCTTATTCTACCAACCCAGCCTTATTCTACAAACCCATAGCCTTATTCTACAGCTTTATTCCACTAGCCCATATTCTACAAACCAACTACTAACCATAGCCTTATTCCACTAACCCATAGCCTTATTCTACTAACCCATGGCCTTATTCTGCTAACCCATAGCCTTATTCCCCCTAACCCATAGCCTTATTCTACTAAACCAATAGCCTTATTCTACTAGCCTTATTCTACTAACCCATAGCCTTATTCTGCTAACCCATAGCCTTATTCTACTCCATAGCCTTATTCTACTAACCCATAGCCTTATTCTGCTAACCCATAGCCTCTACCAACCAATAGCCTTATTCCACTAACCCATAGCCTTATTCTACAAACCCGCCCGTATTCTACTAACCCATAGACTAACCCTTTGCCTTATTCTGCTAACCCATTTATTCTACTAACCCATAGCCTTATTCTACTAACCCATATTATTCTTAACCCATAGCCTTATTCACCAGCCCGTGGCCTTGTTCTACCAACCCATGGCCTTATTCTACTAACCCATAGCCTTTATTCTTACCAACTCCATAAAGCCCTTCTACCAACCCATAGCCTTTATTCTACTAACCCATTTATTCTACCAACCCATAGCCTTATTCTACCAACCCATAGACCAACCAATGCTTTATTCTACTAACCCATAGCCTTATTCTACCAACCAATAGCTTTATTCTACTAACCCATAGCCTTATTCTACTAACCCATAGCCTTATTCTACTAACCCATAGCCTTATTCTACATTACATTAAAGGTCATTTAGCAGACGCTTTTATCCAAAGCGACTTATTCACTTTAAACACATGGCTTTTTCACATTTTTGCCCGGGGAGCAACTTTAGGTGTCTTGCTCAGGGACACTTCGACATGGAATTCTACTGCTGGCTGGGATTGTCTCGCATGGCAAGCGAGAATTCTACCATTGAACCACCAATGCTCATACTAACCCATTGCATTTGCATTTCATTTCATTTTATTGTATTACTCTTTGCACTGCTGTCTAGTTGTCTATTGTTACACTGTCTACTGTCACGCACCAACCGCCAAGACAAATTCCTTGTACGTTTGACATATTTGGGCAATAAATGTCCTGATTCCTGATTCCTAACTAAATAATAAAAAGAACACATTGTAAATGTGAACAGCTACTCTTCACTGAAGCTCTCAGAGGACGACAGCAGCTGAGCAATGAGAAAATAAGCTATTGGGAAAATAATGTAGTGTTTTTCTAAAGATAAAAAACAATGATGAGGTAGCTCCAACTTTGTGTTAGTGTTTAGGCGAGCAGAGGAGGCCCAGCGGGCCCTGACCCCCCCCAGGCAGCTTTGCCCCCACAGAACCAGTGCAGGGTCCTGCTGTGTGAGGACCTGCATGCTGTAACTACGCCACTAAAACACCACGTCTGTCAAGGTCGGGCCTGATGAGGGGTGTCTGTCATTCCCATCCCCCACCCCGGCAAGGACCCCCGCTACAATCTTTACACCTTTGTCCTTTACTGAGGAGGCAGCTCGGATTAGCTGCCACAGCCTGAAGGTTGATGGAAGGCACCTTGGTGTGTGTGTGTCTCTCAGGTGCATGAAGGGTCGCTACTCAAAGCAGGACCACGGACTTCATGTTGTGGGGATCTGCGTTCATGTAGAGGACCGGATGTCAGACCGACCGGTTGCAATGGAAGATATTCTATTTATTCAAGCTGATGTGTGATGGTAAAGTCTTCCACAGACTCTACTGGGAGATTTGTAATCAATGGACATCTGTCCTGATGAGACGGGTGAGGATTGGGTGGAGGTGGAGGTGGAGGGATGTGTAACATCTGAAGGTACAGAGACGTCGGGCACATGATGCAATGGTTTCCTTGTGTTTGTTGGACAAGAAGAGCAGCTGATGTCCTGATTGACAGCTCTGAACAATGACATCATCAATGAGGAGTGATTGGCAGATGGCAGAAATAAGCTGCATGCAGAGGAAGTCTGGAGCTTCACTGCGTGCGTAGTTGTCCCTCCGTCTGGTGACAATAACGTGGTAATAATGACCATGCCGTTATAAAGAGGTGCACCTCACGGCGTGTGATCTAACACGTGTTTGGCTGTTGTCCCCGTGTCAGACTAACCGTGTTGGCTTGTGTATTACACGTGGACCAGCAGCAGGTACAAGTGGAGCCGCATGGACCGAGCGGCGTGCGGCGCATGCACCAGCAGCCGCAAAGCAGCGCAGCAAATGAATTTGGAGGGTCGTAATGAGAGACGGCGCCGGGCTCTGGCCCGATTTCACAGCCGCATCATTAAGGTGAGGCGGGCCGGCCTTGGTATCAGCACGCACACACACACACACACACACACACACACACACAGCGCTCAGCACTGCGGCCGCAGCAAAGACGAACAAGGTCAGTCGCCACGTCGCCGTCTAATGAGAGGTGACAGGTGAGAAGACACGCTCCGGACCTCATGCTTTAAACTATGCTTTGGAATCATAACCACATCTGGAGCAGACACACACACACACACACACACACACAGCGTAGCAGCAGCGCTGTGTGTGTGTGTGTGTGTGTGTGTGTGTGTTTTGTTGGAGCTCTTTAGGTTGAGAGTATCTTCATAAGCTTTACTTCTCAATTGTCTTTTGCTTGAACATTGAGAACATGCCACAGTAAATCCTGGATTTAAGGTGAAACCAGCTTCCATGATCAGCTCATCTGAACGACGCTGGTCTGTCCGTGCGTGTCCTCGTCACACGGTGTCCAGGTGGCTGACCTTAGAGGCGGCGTAACTCTCTTGATGACGGGTAACGCGGGGCGCGTCTGACATTTCCGCTGGCAGCCTGGGGCTCGGCGAAGGAGTGGAGCCGCTTGATAATCGCCACGGTGACACCGTTAGGAGGACGTTCAGGGACGTCCCCCAGACATACATGTGAAGATGAAGGAGACGGCGTCAGCGCGTCATCTCGCAGCTAACGGTCACTGCTGAGTCTCCTCCGCGGAGCTGCTGACGGCACCAGCGCCTCCCCGAACAAGCCGCTGTCCAACGCGGACGTCAGAACGCTCCTCTCTTTTGCCGCCGTCCCGCAGCAGATCGGTTGTCACTGCGTCCATTGTAGGAGTCCTGGAGTCCTGGAGGCCCAGTAGGATGGATGCAGGCTGGAATCCTCTGAATATTCCTTTTTATGCTCTTGTAAAGCAGAAATACCATAACAATAATCTTTTGGGAATATAGATAATTCCTACATTGGCTTCTAAAAGGGACTTTTTATCTTGTTACTCTGTTGTAACATCATGTTCTCTTGCTAAATGAAATGAAACACAACATCAGCAGCTGCCGTGGTGTTTTAAGCCGTCCACTTTTCTATTTCCAACTGTGCACCAAACTATATTAATAACTTATTAAATCGGATTATTACATTACGGGCTTGCGTGCATTTATATATGTGAGCACATCATCTTCTGTCCGATGGATTTGCCCAGCAAATCAAGTTAATCACAGCGCTGAAAGCCATAATGAGTGTGGCATGCTACTCAACAAAGTAGCAAAGCCATTAGCCGCTGTGTCTGTCTCCGAATCCAAAAGCTCACATTCATTAGACAGTCATTTGGAGCAGAAAATGAGATGGGGAGCCTCGGTGTTACAGAAGAACACGTCCCCACAAACAAACCCCCCCAAAAAAAGAACACAGTACTGTGATGGCCGAGACAAGATTGAAAGACAAATTTCTAATTTTGTCCATGAAGTGAAATGAGAGCGGATAATTAGTCTGGAATGAGCGGGAGATGTTACAGACACGCGGAATCGGTTTTCAGTCTATTCCTCCACCTTCATGCGTTAAAGCACGAAGCTCCACCAAAACACGCTCCAGGTTTCTACGACTCCGAGCGGCTCCTCCAGGCACGCAGGACCAAGGGGCCTTCAACACTCCTCATAGATCTCCACGTCCACGCCCGTCACGTGACACGTGTTCCTCGCCGCCAACGGCCGCCGTCTCATCCCAGCGATGCTCTGTCCTTTTAACTGTCCATCCATCTCTCCCCCATCCCTCTCCTCCTAACCCTAACCCTAACCCTAACCCAGTGGCAAAGCCTTCAATCCATCCACTTCCTCACCCCTCCCCCGCTGTGTCATCTGCACTTCTGCTCGGAGGGGGGGAGGTGGGGCAGGGCGAGGGGTGAGGCAAGCGTCTTCAATCCCCAGTGAGGACAATGTCACCAAACTGTTATGGTCATTTTTCTATTAATCCAAATGCGACACGAGTAAAGTGAAGCCCGTTGTACGCTCACACTCTGCCATTACTCTGCCATTCTGCCTGACATTCAGGTAGCATAGCAACATGACAACGTGCCCCCGCGGCCCGGCGTGAGGATATAGATGCTGTTTGAAAAGGTTGACAAGAGGGAGGGAGAGGAGAGGAGAGATGGAGGACGAGGGCTGGAGAGTGGAGGAGAACCAGTTCACAGATCCTTCTCCTTCTCAAACACACTTTAAAATCACATTTGAAATCGAAAGCAGCGTTTTCGGGGTCTGGAAATCCGTTTACACGCGCTGCATAAAGACTGGCCGAAGGGAGGTCGGCTCCATTCAACAGGGATGAGCTTCTGCACGCGTGCACAACAACACGCGTGTACGTGATAGAGAATGTTCTATCCGCAGTGCGTAGAAACTCAAATGTAAACACGTAAATGAAATCCATTGCTAGTTGCTAAAGGTGGATTTGATATGAGAACCCAGTGGTCCAGATGCTCCAGATGCTCCACCTCCACCGGCCTGAGACGCAGATCAATACCTGATGTCCTCCACTTGGAGGAAAATCCGCTCAAGGTGGATTATTGTTGTTTATGTCACTATTCACGTGTGACGGTCAGTGGGAAGCTCCTCCCCTCCTCCTCATGTATTCATCGCTTCTTCTTCTTCTCCAGAGATCTGGTGGATTCACAAGTCCATTTCTCTATGTCCATTTGTCACTGAGCGTTTGTCTCTCCAACATGATCTCACTTTAATATCAAACCGATTAGAGATCATAGACACCGATGACATTAAAAGATATTTGACAATGTATGTTCCGTACGACACATCGTTGTCTTGTCTTTACAAACCCTGATTAGACATTCATGCCGACTGTAAATCCATCACTCGCTTTCCGAACAAACGCTGAGATGAAGAACAAAGAAAAAAGTTCCTCATCTTCTCCGAGAGGAAGAGCAGGACACTCAAGACTTTATCAGTGACTCCATGATGCAGTTATCCATCACGGCTGATTGCATTACACAATCAGTGATGTCCTCCTGGACCAAACCCCAGAGACTGAGGACAGAGACTGAAGACAGAGACTGAGGACAGAGAGGGAAGACAGAGACTGAGGACAGAGACTGAGGACAGAGACTGAGGACAGAGAGGGAAGACAGAGACTGAAGACAGAGACTGAGGACAGAGACGGAAGACAGAGACTGAGGACAGAGAGGGAAGACAGAGACAGAAGACAGAGACGGAGGACAGAGACTGAGGACAGAGACTGAGGACAGAGAGGGAAGACAGAGACTGAGGACAGAGACGGAAGACAGAGACTGAGGACAGAGACTGAAGACAGAGACTGAAGACAGAGACGGAGGACAGAGACTGAGGACAGAGACGGAAGACAGAGACTGAAGACAGAGACGGAAGACAGAGACTGAAGACAGAGACTGAGGACAGAGACAGAAGACAGAGACTGAAGACAGAGACTGAGGACAGAGACTGAAGACAGAGACTGAGGACAGAGAGGGAAGACAGAGACTGAGGACAGAGACTGAAGACAGAGACTGAAGACAGAGACTGAGGGCAGAGACAGAAGACAGAGACGAAAGACAGAGACTGAAGACAGAGACTGAGGACAGAGACAGAAGACAGAGACTGAAGACAGAGACTGAGGACAGAGACGGAAGACAGAGACTGAAGACAGAGACGGAGGACAGAGACGGAAGACAGAGACGGAAGACAGAGACTGAAGACAGAGACGGAAGACAGAGACGGAAGACAGAGACTGAGGACAGAGACTGAAGACAGAGACTGAGGACAGAGACGGAAGACAGAGACGGAAGACAGAGACTGAGGACAGAGACTGAGGACAGAGACGGAAGACAGAGACTGAGGACAGACAGAAGACAGAGACTGAAGACAGAGACGGAGGACAGAGACTGAAGACAGAGACGGAAGACAGAGACTGAAGACAGAGACTGAGGACAGAGACAGAAGACAGAGACTGAAGACAGAGACTGAGGACAGAGACTGAAGACAGAGACTGAGGACAGAGAGGGAAGACAGAGACGGAAGACAGAGACGGAAGACAGAGACTGAGGACAGAGACTGAAGACAGAGACTGAGGACAGAGACGGAAGACAGAGACTGAGGACAGAGACAGAAGACAGAGACTGAAGACAGAGATGGAGGACAGAGACTGAAGACAGAGACGGAAGACAGAGACTGAAGACAGAGACTGAGGACAGAGACAGAAGACAGAGACTGAAGACAGAGACTGAGGACAGAGACTGAAGACAGAGACTGAGGACAGAGAGGGAAGACAGAGACTGAGGACAGAGACAGAAGACAGAGACTGAAGACAGAGACGAAAGACAGAGACTGAAGACAGAGACTGAGGACAGAGAGGGAAGACAGAGACTGAGGACAGAGACGGAAGACAGAGACGGAAGACAGAGACGGAAGACAGAGACTGAGGACAGAGACTGAAGACAGAGACTGAGGACAGAGACGGAAGACAGAGACTGAGGACAGAGACAGAAGACAGAGACTGAAGACAGAGACTGAGGACAGAGACTGAAGACAGAGACTGAGGACAGAGACAGAAGACAGAGACTGAAGACAGAGACTGAGGACAGAGACTGAAGACAGAGACTGAAGACAGAGACGGAAGACAGAGACGGAAGACAGAGACTGAGGACAGAGACTGAAGACAGAGACTGAGGACAGAGACAGAAGACAGAGACTGAAGACAGAGACTGAGGACAGAGACTGAAGACAGAGACTGAGGACAGAGACTGAAGACAGAGACTGAAGACAGAGACGGAAGACAGAGACTGAGGACAGAGACGGAAGACAGAGACTGAGGACAGAGACAGAAGACAGAGACTGAAGACAGAGACGGAGGACAGAGACTGAAGACAGAGACGGAAGACAGAGACTGAAGACAGAGACTGAGGACAGAGACAGAAGACAGAGACAGAAGACAGAGACGGAGGACAGAGACTGAAGACATAGACGGAAGACAGAGACTGAAGACAGAGACTGAGGACAGAGACAGAAGACAGAGACTGAAGACAGAGACCGAAGACAGAGACAGAAGACAGAGACTGAAGACAGAGACTGAGGACAGAGACAGAAGACAGAGACTGAAGACAGAGACTGAGGACAGAGACTGAAGACAGAGACTGAGGACAGAGACTGAAGACAGAGACTGAAGACAGAGACGGAAGACAGAGACTGAGGACAGAGACGGGAAGACAGAGACTGAGGACAGAGACAGAAGACAGAGACTGAAGACAGAGACGGAGGACAGAGACTGAAGACAGAGACGGAAGACAGAGACTGAAGACAGAGACTGAGGACAGAGACAGAAGACAGAGACAGAAGACAGAGACGGAGGACAGAGACTGAAGACATAGACGGAAGACAGAGACTGAAGACAGAGACGGAGGACAGAGACTGAAGACAGAGACGGAAGACAGAGACTGAAGACAGAGACGGAGGACAGAGACTGAAGACAGAGACGGAAGACAGAGACTGAGGACAGAGACTGAGGACAGAGACTGAGGAGGACGCTCTGCGTGGGACTCAAAGCAAACTTTCTCTTCTTGTTGTGGGAGGTTTTTCTTCTTCTTGCTGTGGTTTTATGGCCCAAGGGTCCTTATCTCTCCAACACACACACACACACACACACACACACACACCACCCACAAACCTTCCAGAGCGACACGGGGGGCCGGCTGGCTCCGGTGGAGACCCCTTTTGACATCATACCCCTGAACACACACACACACATTGACCATTACAATCATCATCCCGCCCACCCCGGGGGGCACCGAGATAAGCAGGGAGACCCCCCCCACCACCACTCTCCTCTTCATTCAATCCAACAGCCACCCTCCATGTCCCACTGCTCCCTGTGTGTGTGTGTGTGTGTGTGTGTGTGTGTGTGTGTGTGTCTGTGTGTGTGCTATCTGATCACACACACACAGGTAAAAGCCATGACAGGCCCTGAAAGCTGCTCCATCCAGGGACCACAGACCCCCTCAGAGCGCCGCGTTGTACTTTACAACAACAGGGTTCGAGTAATCAGAAGAGAACCTTCCTTCTGGAAGACTAACGGGAGGAGAAGGAGTGAAGGACGGTGGGGGGGCGAGGAGCACAGGAAGCGGAGCGAGGATGGCGAGGCAGCAGAGACGCTGTGGCGGTAGCAGAGGCGAGCTGAGAAGAGGACCCTGTCCCGGTCCGATCCCCCCTGCACAGGTTCACCACATGTGAGGTTTCCTGCTCCCGAGCAGCTCTCCATTAGACCAGAGGGCTGCACCAGGTGGCTTGTGGAGGGAGCCGGGCTTCCACAGAGGAGGAGGAGGAAGAAGAAGATGATCAAATAGATGCATTACCTCTGTCTGGTCGGCCTGCTGCAGGCTGAGGGCACCACATGGGTCAGATGACCCTCGTCCTGGTTAACCGGGACGGCTTTGATCGCTGCTCAATAACACTGTGCAGAGTTAACCTTCGTTCCCAGCCCGGCGGGTCCAGCTGACCCCGCCGGCCTTGATGCCAGAACACTGGTTTCCACGGGCGTGCTGCCCTCTGTAAGTCAAGACCACCCACAGCTATTTATGACTGGAGCCTTTTAACAAACCTTAAACCCAAACTGAATTATAACTCATTTCAAAGCCTGGAGAACAACACAGCCTTTCTGTTTTAGTGTACGGGGCCCCAGGTCCTTATAGAGCAGATTGCGCTAGAAGGGGGGTCCAGGAAAGCAGTTAGCAGGGACCCCAAGTGCAGCAGAACCCTCAGAGGTCCTTGTGACAAAGTGCCACAGACTCCAAGGATCTTCAATCCTGCAGCCGGCCGGCCCATACATCCTTCATGCAGCCTGTCAAAGAGCCAAGAGGAACTGACGGTGATCCAACGGAGGCCTAGAAGCTTCTGTAACTACCTCCCTGATAAAGGGCCTCAGGAAACACAGAGGAGAGAAGCCTTGAGACTTCAAAAGAACCAGGAGAACCACAAAGAGCCCATTTAACTGCCTGAGGGCCAGAAGAAAAGGAGAGTCAGAGCTGGTCACTGATCATTTCATCTGTAAGCCACCGATACGTGATCCTGCTCCGCAGTCTGAGAATGACAGAATGAGGCTTGATACACATTTAAGGAGCTGAAAGTATCAGAACGCAGAGTGGGCCGATGAATCGGACGAAGGAGGTCCGCTGATCATTGTTGACTCAAACGTTTGGACACATTTTCTTATTCAATTCAATGGGAAAGTGTGTCCAAATATTTGACGGTCCGGTTCGCCAGTTAGAAATGTAAAACTGAATCAAGTAAGGTTTTGATAAAGTTCAGATACGAACGAATCTCATGATGAAATATTCATGAGAGGAGCTGAGGGGGGTTTAATCGCCTTCATGACCAACGCTTTGAAAGAGACGCTGTCACTCATTGTGGAGCTTTTCTGACTTTTTGCTTCCGGGCCGATTATTCACATCAATGAGGTCGTGATCAGAGCGGCATTAAATAAATGAAATTAGTCTTGAGAAGTCTGTTCTGCACCCGGGAGGTTGAGCCGGCTGGATGCAGTCGTGCTAACGCCGTGCTTAGTGTATGTGTATATGTATATATGTGTATATGTATATATGTGTATATGTATGTGTATATATATATATATATGTATATATGTGTATATGTGTGTGTGTATATGTATATATGTGTATATGTATGTGTGTATATGTATATATGTGTATGTATGTGTGTATATGTATATATGTGTGTATGTATGTGTGTATATGTATATATGTGTGTATATATATGTATATATGTGTGTATATGTGTGTATATGTATATGTATGTGTGTATATGTATATATGTATATATGTATATGTGTGTATGTATGTGTGTATATAGCTGGATGAATCTCCTTCACACCGGTCTGTATGAAAGCTGTTCTGTGACTAAGAACCACGACTCATTTCACCAATTTAATGTGAGGATCACATTTTTCTTTTAGTTTCATGGTCTCAAGGCGACTTAATGTCTGATTAAAGCCATAATGAATGTTTATATGACGGACACCTGCCATCATAATTGTGACCGATGAAGCCAGAATGTTCCTTATTCAGTGTCTGAGGAGAGAATAAACTCCCGTGTCAGCATGCACCAATCATCATGCTACTACGCCTTTATGTTACGCTGGTTTTTGTGTGTAAAGCTGCACCAGTGCAGAACGAGAGGTTACTCATTTTAAACCGAGCGATAAATCACCTCCTCTGGCAAAAGGATCCAGCATAAAGGAGTCATTGTCTTGGAGGAGAAGTTTGTGGCACGAAAAATGAGCAAACCTCGGCTTTGCCCGTTTGGCCTTACAGTTGCAACAAAGCTAATTAGTCCTTGAGGGAAAGGACGATACCGCGCTGCACGACGCAATGATAGCGGCGAGTAAAAAGCGGGAGTGAAATGATCAAAACAAAGGAAGATTGATGCGAGAGCAGTTAGCGCGCTGCAGAGGGAGAGAAGAATCCAGTTGTTTACAGTAAATGGCTCTTCATTTGCTCAATGTGTGCTATTGAGCCGCCATCATTAACGTCAAAGGCAAAGTAGATGTAGAGAAACAAGAGAGGGAATCCAGATCAATAATGGGAGATGGGTCCCATTAATAATGTATTAAAACCAGGAAGAGCAACAGTAAATCCTGCTGTGGACTACTGGTGATACTGGTGATACTGGTGCAGGAGCCCAAACACAAGCAGCACACGTGATGCACATTATACGTATTACATGCAACCGTTCCTGGAGGTTCATAGTTACTGACTTTGTAATGTGCACACGGCTCCTGTGCACAGTAAGCGAATGCTTTAACATTCAGCGCGGTTCACTTTAAAGATGTTGATTAACCGTCAGATCAGTGCGATCGACCGGGGGACTGAGAGCAGTAAAACAACAAAAGCATTCACTCCTTTCTAACCTAAGGAAACGCAATCAAAGCACTTCAGCGTGCACAGCGGGCGCCGCGCGTCTCCACCAGCTGAGTGTCACACTCATCTCAGTCCAGCTGTTGCACACGCAGAGCAGCAGCAGCGCTCATTTCCCCACTCGGCGGCGCAGCTTGTGGCGTCGTCCCGTGTGTCACTCTACTTTCTTCTGTGTTCAGAGTGCAACTACAGTGAGAGTCAATGGCATCACCATTCAAATGCAGCCCGGCCTGCTGCTAGGTAACCAAGGTGACCATTCATCTTCTAACCACGTAACCCGACCCGCCAGATGGTCCGTTACACAGAACCCGTCAGGCGCCGTCACCGGATACCGCTTGGAAAGGGGAAAGTGATTGGATTAGCCATCTGTCAATCAAACTCATTATTTCTTCTTCTCGCGATGAAGAACTACTCTTCAGCGCCGATAGAAGCTTTTGCTGCATGTGTGCAGACCGTTGTGTCTCTGTGACGTCACACAGCTCCTCAGAGCATCAGCATGGAACCACGGCTGGACAAACACACACATCCAAAGCCCAGATGGAAACTAACTGATTGACTAACATATTGAAGCTTTCTAACAATGTATGCAGAAAATCCATTTATTCATATTTATATATCAAAATAGTTATATCCCATAGTCTTCCTGTATGCAAGATGATTTCACCCACTAATATAACACTCATCCATCAGTAATCCATCCATCTATTTAGAATAAGGGAAGTATCTTCATCAGGGCCCAATCAAATGTGGAGCATTTGCTTTCAATCCGTCTTGTAACCGGACACAACTCGATATTCCAATTCTCTGTTGACTTTAACTGAATAAAACGGGGCAGAAATGAATATAAAAACGAATGCATGAACCATACAAGGTTGAAGAAACAGAAACATGTTTAAATCAATACAAGAGCCTCAGAATGTTTCTGTATGTTTGATGAACACAATCAAAGTTGGTTTATCACTGATGCCTCTGTGCCCCGAGTCCTCTCAAGATGTGTGATAATGGGATTCATTGCTTCCCCTCCCCTTTCCCTCCTCGCGTCCTGCACGTCATCCATTTGAAGAAGAAGGCATTGCATTTAAATCACGCAGGCAGTTTACTGTAAGAGTCCACCAGGGAAATCGAAGAAGAGACAGAAGGAGAAAAGGGGGGAAGGAGGGGGGATGTAAAACAGAGTTATGGGAAATCACATAGGATGGACCGCAAAGTGCACACAAAGATGGGAAGATGGAGGCGGGATGGGGGGGAGACGTGGAGGTCGATGTCCTTTGTCCTTCATCTGTGCTTTGCTGTGGAGGACGGAGGAGCCATTTGCAAACCGTCCTTCTCTCGCATGTCGACCACGCTGCTCCTCGGGGGTGACAAACAAGCCGGGGCAATCCCACAATGCTCTTTGTCATCCCTGCAGCGGAGGACTGGTGCGTTTGGCTATTTGCATGCAAATAGAACCCCCCTTTCCATCCCCTCTCACCCATATTTACACACACTTCCCATCATGCTCCTCTCTGCGCTCATTCGTTCTGTCGTGCCCTGTGTTCACTTTATTTCAGAGGTGTAATTACTGAAGTGTGTGTGTATTGAGGGGGGGTCTCCCTGACTTTATATACAGAATCTATACTGCACTGCATGAAGCGACGACCCACAGTACCTACATGTAACTATGGGATATCACACGTAGGGAGGCTTTCTTAGTATTGTGCTGTTCCAAAGGGATCAAATGCACTATATCATGACCCATTATGGTAAATCAAACCTAGTAAATAGTTGTGTTTTACGGTAGTCTCGAATGTGGGACCCGTCCCAATTCAGACAAGTAGAAAAGCAGAGCGTGGACCCTGATAGAGACGGAACCTCAACACTCGAGCATGATGCATCCATAAAGAACCCGTCAGGAAACAGTCAGGACGAGCAGCAAACTGTGCAATGATGGAGCATAATAACGTTTTACAATTCATTACGTTTTTATTGTTTAAAGACCGGTCAGTAGGAATTATTGAAGGTCCTATACCTCCTGCACCCCCTATAGATACACCTTCTAACTGCTGTGAATGAATAAGAAGAAGGGTTGCTGTGCAAGACGTTAGCTCCATAGCGCATTAGCTCACCTTCCATCGCATCATTATCTCACCACTCGTGATCAGTGTTCTCCCTGATGGACAAACATGTTGGATATCAGGCAGTCTGTCTACATAGCCCATTATACACACATGGGGATGGTTAAATATCAAGCTAGCGATGGATGCTAACATGCTCTCCAGGCTAGTGCAAGGCTAGTGTTTAGTAGGTTGACGTATCAGTTGAGTAGTTGGCTAAAGAAGGAGGAGATTGGGATGATAAGCTTATCAAGAGATGTCTGCTCATCTAATCTACCAAGTCATGATGTATCTTCTCAATGTTGATGTCATAATGCAAATCGGTTACTGCAGCATAATATAGTTCACCGTTAGCCAGCATGTGACAGTAGATGTGACATGACAGATTGTTAAAAAAATAACATTAAATATTACATTTATTGTATTTAAAATGCATACTATGAAAGTATTCTTAGTTTAATTGTGTTATACATTCTACAGGTGGACAACGTGTCTCAGCAAGATGTTCAATAAGGACCGTCGACCAGCACCGATGGAACCACAGGTGGGATTTGGGCTCTTTACAACTGGTTTTAATTCTATATTTTGCTTTTATAGTATACATAGGCCTAATGCGTGATGCTATTCATGTGTGATGAATATTTATTTTCCAAAATGTCTGGGTTGTTAAGTCAAAATAAAAAAAAAAGTCAAATTTTAAATATAAAATAGATGTATTGTATTATGTTACATTTTCTGGCACCAGTATTTTATTTTAATATATTTGAGGGATATTCTTGTATCAAAATACATTTTCAGGTATTTTTTCCCTCCTATTTTTAACTGATAATGCTTCATTGTTGACAACCAATCAGCGCTTGAGGAGCTAGTTAGCGTTAGCTGTTAGCAGCTGGTCAACAGTCACAGTCCCGCTGGGCGGAGCTAACAATGGAGCTAACAATGGAGCTAACTGCTAACGTTGGCAGAGGTTGCAACAAGCTCAATTATAATTAGTCAAAGCACTGTCAATAACAGATCATACTATATTTATCAGGATATGTTGAACTGTAAACTTGTATAATACAATCTTAACAACAGTAGAACCAATAACAAAGTAAAAGGATAACATGTTGAATTTTTTACGGTTAACACTGACGTTTGGAATTATTAATAGTGACAGTGTTGGAAAAGAGAACGCCAACGTCTTCCTCTAATCAATAGATTTGTCTGTTTAATTCTTTTCATCTTATAATAGTTTAGCTATCCATGTAAGAACAGGATTGACAGTTATAGAGACCTTATCAAATTTTGTATTGTACATTGTGCTCTGTCTGTGTTCCTCTCGGGTAGATAAGATGGTAATACGTGTAGAGCTGATGGCTCCAGCTTCATATTCACTGTAGCAGTGTGGCAACATCTACTCATCAAATCGCAGCGAAAACGTTAATATGTGACACAAGTGTCAAACTATTCCAGGAGAGTCTTGACATGCAGATGGAGAAGTAAACGCGCGCTGCTCCTCACAAACAGGCCTCTGTGTCAGACAGCTGATCGCTCCCTCACACAGACCGCCGCTTCCTCCCTCTGTGAATGAAGGAGGAAGTGCAGAGGAGACTGAAGTGTGAAGACTCCTCTGTCTCCTCCGTCTCACTCAGACAGGAGCGACAGCACAACAACAACAACAACAACGGCAGTGACAGGCGGCGCTGCCGAATTATTCATGAGGGCTGAAGAACGCGACCGCAAAGGGGCTCAGTGTCTACGGCGGCGTTTCCAAAGTCGTCCCGTTGATGAGTTACAGCCCCAAACTCTCAATGGGAACCACCTGGTCCCGGGAAGGAAGAGTCGAGAATCAAAGTGCCTTTTCTGCAACTTGGTGGAAAAGTTTGCATTTGGACACAAGTGGCGCTCTGTTGCTGGACAAAACAACTCTGTGTCGACACCTGAGGTCCAACAAAGCAGCAGCTAAAACTGGGAGACGCGTTTCACATCCACAACGAGGAGGAAAGAATAACTCAACTCGCTGTGCACCGATTATCTCAACTACATTTCATGGACCACGTTACTGCTTCACTGACTCACGTTTGCTTGGTGAAGAAAGGCTTGTTTTCTAACTGTGCTCTTTAAAAATATATATATTTTGCTGTATTGCTTCATTACTTTAATCACAAGGTTTTATTTCCAAAGGAGGAGAGATTATAAAGTCATCATGAGTAACATTAAGCTAACTGGTTAGCTAAATGACATGTAATGTGTTTAAGGAGTTAGTTTGTAAGCAATGGGAAAAGTAGTGCGCAGCGCTTAGTTACTTGACGTGTCATTATTACAAAACCCCATTTACATGTCATGGGATTAAACAACCAATTTATTTGCAGATGCTCCAGAAATCTTCATTTGATTAAATAATGATCAAATTGTTTCCTGGATATTCACCCGTTTCTTTTTAACAAATTCCATACAGGGCTTGTTCCACAGCAATAAAGTAGTGGTAGGAACGCACCGTGGAGGTTAGTCAGTTCATTTGGTCTGTTCACCCTCTGAAATGCCAGAGGGAATAATGCTGAGTAGAAACGTCTCTGGAGAAAAGATTCTTACAACCATGTAGATTTGGGTGTGTGAGTTTTGTATTATGACTTTAACTGTCCTTTAGGAGTTTGAACGGAGCATGTTGCACCGGGGTTCAGAGTTCATGTGTTTGAAACCCGACCACAGCGCACCATGCCGGGGGCACGACGCCCCGCAGCTCATCTGTGATCAATGTGTGTTACAGGGAGCTGCCTCTGTAAGTGTGTGTGTGGGAGACAGTCCCCACTCAGACAGCCTTTGGGGTCCTCAAAGCAGCCAGCGGAGCGTAAAGAGGACGCACACAAACACACGAAGACCAAATGAACCCGCTCACATGCGTAACACACTTCATACACAAAAATAATGGAATTCAATGAAAAGTTAAATAAACTTTGGGAAGGAAGTCACTAACACAAAAACCTGCAGCGGACACATAGGAGGCTATGTGTCTGCTGCGTGTTTACTGCATGTTTGCGCCGCTACGTGTCCGCTGCGTGTCCACTACGTGTTTGCTGCTTGTCCGCTGCATGTCCGCTGCGTGTTTGCTGCGTGTTTACTGCATGTTTGCTGCGTGTTTACTGCATGTTTGCGCCGCTACGTGTCCGCTGCGTGTCTGCGTCGTCTTTGCTGCGTTTTTTCTGCATGTTTGCGCCGCTACGTGTCCGCTGCGTGTTTGCTACGTGTTTGCTGCGTGTCCGCTGTATGTTTGCTACGTGTCCGCTGCGTGTCCGCTGCGTGTTTGCTGCTTGTCCGCTGCATGTCCGCTGCGTGTCTGCTGCGTGTCCGCTGCGTGTTTACTGCATGTTTGCGCCGCTGCGTGTCTGCTGCGTGTCCGCTGCGTGTTTGCTGCGTGTTTACTGCATGTTTGCGCCGCTACGTGTTCGCTGCGTGTCTGCTGCGTGTTTGCTGCGTGTCCGCTGCGTGTTTACTGCGTGTCTGCTGCGTGTCCGCGGCGTGTCTGCTGCGTGTTTGCTGCGTGTCCGCTGCGTGTTTGCTGCGTGTTTGCTATGTGTCCGCTGCGTGTCCGCTGTGTGTTTGCTATGTGTCCGCTGCATGTTTGCTGCGTGTCCGCTGCGTGTTTGCTACGTGTCCGCTGCGTGTCCGCTGTGTGTTTGCTATGTGTCCGCTGCGTGTTTGCTGCGTGTCCGCTGCGCGTCCGCTGCGCGTTTGCTGCGTGTCCACTGTGTTTTTGCTGCGTGTTTGTTGCATGTTTGCGCCGCTACGTGTCCGCTGCGTGTCCGCTGCGTGTTTGCTGTTTGTGCGCTGCATGTCCGCTGCGTGTCTGCTGCGTGTTTACTGCATGTTTGCGCCGCTACGTGTCCGCTGCGTGTCCGCTGCGTGTTTGCTGCGTGTCCACTGTGTTTTTGCTGCGTGTTTGCTGCATGTTTGCGCCGCTACGTGTTCGCTGCATGTCCGCTGCGTGTTTACTGCTTGTCCACTGCGTGTCCGCTGCGTGTCTGCTGCGTGTTTACTGCATGTTTGCGCCGCTACGTGTCCGCTGCTTGCGCCACTACAAGTCCGCTACGTGTCTGCTGCGTGTCCGCTGCGTGTCCGCTGCGTGTTTGCTGCGTGTCTGCTGCGCGTCCGCGGCGTGTCTGTGTTTGCTGCGTGTCCGCTGCGTGTTTGCTGCGTGTCTGCTGCGCGTCCGCGGCGTGTCTGTGTTTGCTGCGTGTCCGCTGCGTGATTGGTGCGTGTTTGCTATGTGTCCGCTGCGTGTCCGCTGTGTGTTTGCTATGTGTCCGCTGCATGTTTGCTGCGTGTCCGCTGCGTGTTTGCTACGTGTCCGCTGTGTGTTTGCTATGTGTCCTCTGCGTGTTTGCTGCGTGTCCACTGTTTTTTGCTGCGTGTTTGCTGCATGTTTGCGCCGCTACGTGTCCGCTGCGTGTTTGCTGCTTGTCTGCTGCATGTCCGCTGCGGGTCTGCTGCGTGTTTACTGCATGTTTGCGCCGCTACGTGTCCGCTGCGTGTTTGCTGCTTGTCCGCTGCATGTCCGCTGCGTGTCTGCTGCGTGTTTACTGCATGTTTGCGCCGCTACGTGTCCGCTGCTTGCGCCGCTACGTGTCCGCTGCGTGTCTGCTGTGTGTTTGCTGCGTGTTTGCTGCATGTTTGCGCCGCTACGTGTCCGCTGCGTGTCCGCTGCGTGTTTTGCTACGTGATTGCTGCGTGTTTGCTATGTGTCCGCTGCGTGTCCGCTGTGTGTTTGCTATGTGTCCGCTGCATGTTTGCTGCGTGTCCGCTGCGTGTCCGCTGCGCGTTTGCTGCGTTTCCACTGTGTTTTTGCTGCGTGTTTGTTGCATGTTTGCGCCGCTACGTGTCCGCTGCGTGTCCGCTGCGTGTTTGCTGCTTGTCCGCTGCATGTCCGCTGCGTGTCTGCTGCGTGTTTACTGCATGTTTGCGCCGCTACGTGTCCGCTGCTTGCGCCGCTACGTGTCCGCTGCGTGTCCGCTGCGTGTTTGCTGCGTGTCCACTGTGTTTTTGCTGCGTGTTTGCTCCGCTACGTGTCCGCTGCTTGCGCCGCTACATGTCCGCTACGTGTCTGCTGCGTGTCCGCTGCGTGTCCGCTGCGTGTTTGCTGCGTGTCTGCTGCGTGTCCGCGTGTCTGTGTTTGCTGCGTGTCCGCTGCGTGTTTGCTCGTGTCCGCTGCTTGCGTCCCGCTGCTGCGTGTCCGCTGCGTGATTGGTGCGTGTTTGCTATGTGTCCGCTGCGTGTCCGCTGTGTGTTTGCTATGTGTCCGCTGCATGTTTGCTGCGTGTCCGCTGCGTGTTTGCTACGTGTCCGCTGTGTGTTTGCTATGTGTCCGCTGCGTGTTTGCTGCGTGTCCGCTGCGTGTTTGCTGCGTGTCCGCTGCGTTTTTGCTGCGTGTTTGCTGCATGTTTACGCCGCTACGTGTCCGCTGCGTGTCTGCTGCGTGTTTGCTGCTTGTCCGCTGCATGTCTGCTGCGTGTCTGCTGCGTGTTTACTGCATGTTTGCGCCGCTACGTGTCCGCTGCGTGTCCGCTGCGTGTTTGCTGCTTGTCCGCTGCATGTCCGCTGCGTGTCTGCGCGTGTTTACTGCATGTTTGCGCCGCTACGTGTCCGCTGCTTGCGCCGCTACGTGTCCGCTGCGTGTTGCTGCGTGTTTACTGCATGTTTGCGCCGCTACGTGTCCGCTGCTTGCGCCGCTACGTGTCCGCTGCGTGTCCGCTGCGTGTTTACTGCGTGTTTGCGCCGCTGCGTGTTCGCTGTGTTTGCTGCGTGTTTGCTGCGTGTTTACTGCATGTTTGCGTCGTTGCTTGTCTGCTGCGTGTCCGCTGCGTGTCCGCTGCGTGTTTGCTGCGTGTTTACTGCATGTTTGCGCCGATACGTGTCCGCTGCGTGTCCGCTGCGTGTCTGCTGCGTGTCCGCTGCGTGTCTGCTGCGTGTCCGCTGCGTGTTTACTGCATGTTTGCGCCGCTACGTGTCCGCTGCGTGTCCGCTGCGTGTCTGCTGCGTGTTTGCTGTGTGTTCACTGCATGTTTGCGCCGCTACGTGTCCGCTGCGTGTTTGCTGTGTGTTTGCTGCTTGTCCGCTGCGTGTCCGCTGCGTGTTCGCTGCGTGTCCGCTGCGTGTTTGCTGCGTGTTTACTGCATGTTTGCGCCGCTACGTGTCCGCTGCGTGTCTGCTGCGTGTCCGCTGCGTGTTTGCTGCGTGTTTACTGCATGTTTGCGTCGCTGCGTGTCTGCTGGGTGTCCGCTGCGTGTTTGCTGCGTGTCCGCTGCGTGTTTGTTGCGTGTTTGCTGCGTGTTTACTGCATGTTTGCGTCGCTGCGTGTCTGCTGCGTGTCTGCTGCGTGTTTGCTACGTGTTTGCTGCGTGTTTGCTGCGTGCACCAGTCGGCCCCTTGCATCCCTGAGACTGAGCCATTAATGCTGCATGGGCTCCTCACAGCTCGGCCCGTGGAACCAGCAGGCGCCGTGTGTGGGTTCCTCTGCAGGTCACTGTGCCACAGTGTCTCCGCTCTACATCGCCGGCACATGGACCTGACTGTGTGTGTGTGTGTGTGTGTGTGTGTGTGTGTGTGTGTGTGTGTGTGTGTGTGTGTGTGTGTGTGTGTGAGAGAGAAACAGCAGAAGACTGTCTATGTTTCTATGCAGGAAGGTGATGAGCGTGTGTGAGCGTGTGTATGCACATATTTGTGTGTTGTGTGTGTGTGTGTGTGTTATGTGTGTGTGTGTGTGTGTGTCTGTTTGAAATAATAGTCCTTTCCTGGTAATGTCACATGTTTTCCTGCACAGACAAATGTTCAGACTGCATGGAGAATGTATTCAGTGTACCAGAAGAATCATGATGTCTCACACTGGGCAGGGTGGGGGAAGGGTGACTGTGTGTGTGTGTGTGTATGTGTGTGTGTGTGTGTGTGTGTGTGTGTGTGTGTGAGACAAAAATGACCAAACACACGCTACAAACAACATGTGCGGCACATTTCCCGTTTCCTTATTGTTGGGGGGATTCAGACAATGGCGAAGGTGATTCAATAAAGATCCCAGATGCGTCATTACATTCACACACGTATAATGTACACAAACACACACAAACAATATGGGTGCGCAATGAAGACCTCCTTTGCAGAACTTGACATATGGCGCGCACAATTTCCCTCTCAATTTCAGATCCAACTCCCATAGACGTACTCGCAGGCTGGCAAATTGCCCCCCACCCCATCCCACCTCCTCCTGCTCCTCTTTCCATCCCCCCTCCTCCCAATTCACTCCTCTTTCTGAAAGTCATCTGCTCGCTAAGCAGTAAGCAACATCGCGGGCCGCTTGCAGAAATGAGAGTATACAAATGATTTGTGGCACAGGCGTCCCCACTGGCGCCGGCCTAGATGGCTGAAAGGAGGAGGGTGGGGGTCCGGGCGGGGGGGATAATGTCACTTTCACCTTGTGTTTCTCTAGCAGGCCCATGATGATCATTTTTTCCCATTTTCATCGCAAATTTGTTTCGGGCAATGGTCTGCAAGCGAAGAGAGGGAGAAAGGAGAGCATGAAGGGAGGGAGGGAGGGAAGGGAAGAGGGGGTAAACAAGAGAGAATGGGAACGAGGGCATATATGAGGGGGGTGGGGAAAAGAAGAGAGAGGTGGGGGGCGCATCTGCACGGTGACCTTTTTCTGATCCAATCTCACTGATGAATCCTAATGAAGGATTTAATAAAATCACAGTTTACAATCTGTCTCTGCATCAAAGCGTGCAATCCAATTCAAAACAGAGGCCCATCTACATTTCCAATATTGTTGCGAACCCATCAACCCCACAAGGCCGCTCCATGAAAAATAATGGGGAAACACGTATACACGCGTGTGTGTGTGTGTGCGTGTGGAGAGAGAGGGAAATTGGCTCGGCCCGCAGAGTGAGCGGCTGCCACATTTGTTCCAGCTGCAGCCGAATGTCACAACTCGTCATATTCATTTGGCCTCCTAATGAGGCGAAAGTCAACAAGGTGCGGCGTACATGAGCCGAATGCTGCCGCAGCTCACGGCTAACTGAGCACAAAGAGCTACACGAGTGAGTGAAAGACACACAACCAGCATTACACACTGAACTGTGTCCAAGTTAACAATGTCCCTTAACTGAAAGAGTGGAGGACGCAGGAGGCTGCATCCCTGCAGCGTCTAGGATGTCAGTGAAGAGGAGAGGAGACAGAGGAGTCTTAAATACTCTGCAGCAGGGACACCTGCTGGAGAGAAGATAGAACAGCAAGCGCTCGTAGCCACATGCAGATCCCACGTATGTATTCTACCAAACGAATTGATGTTAAATAGGTTTCAGACACTTTGCTATTAACTCAATTTGCCAGCGAAAAAGGTGAAAGTGACACATTAGATCCTAAACAACAAAGCCTTTACATAACATGTGCACGCATGTTTGGAGGAGACAGAAGATGTGTACACATTGTAAACACTCTTAATATGTGATTCTGTGTTATACAAAGTGAGACATAATGGGCGATATCACAGGTTGACACAGTTCAGTGTCGCACACTCTTACGAGACGGCAACACGGCCAAAATCTTCGACTACAGAATGTAGTAATCACGGCCATACAGAACTTCTTACCTAAATGTATTAAAGTAACAATTACTGCAATAAAAAACAGAACCAGTTAATAACTACAGACTTCTTTCACAATGGGAGCTTCATGGATGCTGAGAACAACATTTAAATGTTTCTAAAAGGTGCAACAAATACCAGTCGGTTCAAAGTTGACTGAATCGTTTGTCCCGTGTTGGTTTGTAACTACGGCTTCACTCTTCATGCGCACGTCGCATCACCAAGCAGCTGGATTGGAGAGACACACGAGACCCATGAAATCATCCAATATTATGGGATGGAGCAAGAATAGCAACCAAACCGACAGTGTCCACTAACGCACACACAGGGTCACATTCATGTACACATTCATTGTGCTTCTGTGCTTCCTGGTAGATGGACCCCCCTGCTCTCTCTAGTTAAAGTTTCTCTTCAGCGTTGTTGGTTTTGGGCTGTTTAGAATCCATTTCATTCAATGGACTCTCTGTGCAGCCCACAATGTGAACTATGATATGACCACATTACAATAAGCTCCATCTTCACCATGTACGCGTGATCCAGGATCAAATCCATAGCAAACAAAACAATCTGCACTATGGCGCTTCACGCTGACCCGACTGGTTCTTACATGAGACTCGTTGTTAACGCCGCCTGCAGGCCGCTGTGTCCCGTGAACATTGGTAGTGGGAGTAAGCAGAGCAGGAACAAATCAATGTATTACACAAAACACTGGTACCAGAAATGCACCAGAATAATGATGTATTCTGTATTCAGAATATAGGAGATTGTCTGTGGTGCAGCAGAGCCTCCGGTTTGGGCTTTTTAATGTACACAAAGTGAACGCCAGAAAAGGGAGGAGCTGTCACACAATGCCAGAGTAACTTAGCAAAGCTAGTGATACGACGACTACTTGATTGGTTATGTGTGTCTATAGTTCCGTTAATGAGACTTAATTACAGCCCGTAGACGTGTGCTTTGAATAAGCAAGAAAATATTCATCACATATGAAAAGCATCAGCATTAGTTCTGCGTACGATGGAAGCAAAGGATAGTATTACAGTTTTTTTCCCTTGCTAAACATCAACTGGAGTCACGTGTGCAAAACTGTGACCACATGGTCTATAAGTGAAGCCCTTATTTCATCTGATATAACAGCTCTTTGTCTTCTTTGTCTCCCTCCACCAACCCGTCTTCCTTCTTCCATTTACAAAATGAGTCTTTCTGAGCTCTACATATATATACTGTAATATATATGTATATATATATATATATATATATATATATATATATATATATATACTGTCTAAAACAAGACGCCTGCTCAGCCTTTCAGCTGAATAGAATCCTCAGTGTTTTAGAGGCTCATTGCGTGTTGAATGTGTGGTTCAGTTCTGAACAAAGTGCAGTGAATCCACAGCGTTGTGCAGGTTGTGTGAGACGTCATGTGATCAGTGTGGAGAGTTTTGAAAACTGTGTTCAAGCAATGAAGAGGAACCAGAGTTCGGTCCTCATGACCTGTTTTGCACACGTGACTCCAGATGTGCTCGCTGACGTTTATCAAGCGGAGGAAACTGTAGAAGCAGTTGAACACAGGTGAGGAGCCTAAAGCCCCTTCAGTCCATGCAGCATAGAACAATGACTGCATGTAAAGAGGCTCTCTGCTTGCTCCCTCCTGCCTCCCACAGCAGATGGGTTATGTCAGAGGTTCCCAAACTGTGGGGCGCTCAACCAATATGAACTAAAATGATAACAAATATGGCTGCAGACAAGTTGTAAAGTTAGAGGAAGAGAAACGTGAGGTCAGACGTGTGACTGCTGTAAAGTGTAAATCCATCTACGACAACTGCACTGTGAGCATTTCTGCCTACGGACGCCTACGGGGGGCTATCGGTGGAATACTGTGTGTGTGTGTGTGTGTGTGTGTGTGTGTGTGTGTGTGTGTGTGTGTGTGTGTGTGTGTGTGTGTGTGTGTGTGTGTGTGTGATACACAAATCAGAGCCTGTTTACTGGTGACAGAGTCATTAGAGCTTCCTCTCATAAACACAATGCTCATGAGTCCCGTTCTTACACACACACACACACACACACACACACACACTCCCCGCAGAGACAAACTGTGTGTGTGCATTAAGACCACCATAGGGGCGGTTTCCTGTGTGCGTGTTTGTGAGTCCATAACAAGTAGTGTGATAACGACGCAGAGGTACAAATGGCTACTTGCTGAAAGCAAAGCCCGGCTTTGTCCACGGGCTGTTTTACGATAAGTGCACACCACAAAACACACACTATCCTCCCCCTCCTCCCCCTCCTCTGCTCTCACCCCTCTAACGCCGTCTACCACACTACGATAATTTAATTTCATACACTTATATTTACACATCCGGAAAAACAAATATGTTGGATATCTTATCTGATATGGAGTTTAATGTCTTAGGAACGAAAGGATGTCACATCTTTTGATGGAAATAAAGGTTTCAGCCCAAGGAGGGCTTCATTTTATGTCAGGGCCATTCAACGGCACCAATTCCTTAATCAGATGCTGCCTGCATACTCGCCAAAACCATCACCGACCCACCAAAGCGCTGTTGCAGGCAGCGTCGTGTTCTCCTTGGCTCCTCCAGACCTTTGTACGTCCCTCACAGGGGCTCAAGGTGAACCTGCTCTCATCTGTGAAAAGCTGTCAGGTCATTTAGCTGTGGCTTTAATCCCAAGCGACTTACGTTTCATTATGAGCCACCCTGCAGGACGCCCTCAGGAAGCTGTTTCTCGTGTTTGAGACCTTCACAGCAGAGGCCTGCTGGAGGTCATTCTGTAGGACTATGTGCACAAAGCAGCAGATATTGGACCTTCTACGGCCCCGTCCAGCTCTCCCACAGTAACTGCCTGTCTCCTGGAATCTCCATTATGAGAAACATCACATCTCCGTGCAACAGCATGGAGGTTCCCTCCTGGAGGAGGTGGATACAACATTGTTCCTTTCCTTTTGGAGCAGTGTGTATATATATATATGTACAAAAACACGCACATTTATGTATGGGGGGCTGCTGGCTGGGGGGTTATCACGCGTCTCAGCCAATAAGAGCATTGAGCAGGGGACCACCTGGATAGAGGGAAACCCTCCATCCAGGTGGTCCCCTGCTGTCTCACGTCCAGCCGAACTCCTCTGTTGCTCACCGACCCGGTGGGTGCCATGGAAACGCTGATACGGCGTCCCACCGAGAGGCCTTCGGGTGCTCACTCACCCCGCGAGGAGTCACAAGCAGCCGGGTGCTGCCTCCCCTTTGATGACCAGCAACAAATAACAAAATGGCCGCTGCACAAACTACAGCTCCAAGAAGGAGGGAGGAGAGGAGAGGAGAGGAGAGGAGAGGAGAGGGGGAGGGGGGAGGAGGACTTGGGAGGGTGAGAGGTTTTCAGGAGGGAGGAACACTGGGTGAGAGGTTTTCAGGAGGGAGGAACACTGGGTGAGAGGTTTTCTGGAGGGAGGAACATTGGGTGAGTGGTTTTCGGGAGGGAGGAACACTGGGTGAGAGGTTTTCGGGAGGGAGGAACATTGGGTGAGAGGTTTTCGGGAGGGAGGAACACTGGGTGAGAGGTTTTCAGGAGGGAGGAACACTGGGTGAGAGGTTTTCAGGAGGGAGGAACACTGGGTGAGCGGTTTTCAGGAGGGAGGAACACTGGGTGAGAGGTTTTCAGGAGTGAGGAACACTGGGTGAGAGGTTTTCAGGAGGGAGGAACACTGGGTGAGTGGTTTTCTGGAGGGAGGAACACTGGGTGAGTGGTTTTCTGGAGGGAGGAACACTGGGTGAGTGGTTTTCAGGAGTGAGGAACACTGGGTGAGAGGTTTTCTGGAGTGAGGAACACTGGGTGAGAGGTTTTCTGGAGTGAGGAACACTGGGTGAGAGGTTTTCGGGAGGAGGAACAGTCAGGAGGGAGGAACACTGGGTGAGAGGTTTTCAGGAGGGAGGAACACTGGGTGAGAGGTTTTCTGGAGGGAGGAACACTGGGTGAGAGGTTTTCAGGAGGGAGGAACACTGGGTGAGAGGTTTTCAGGAGGGAGGAACACTGGGTGAGAGGTTTTCAGGAGGGAGGAACACTGGGTGAGAGGTTTTCAGGAGGGAGGAACACTGGGTGAGAGGTTTTCTGGAGGGAGGAACATTGGGTGAGTGGTTTTGGGAGGGAGGAACACTGGGTGAGAGGTTTTCGGGAGGGAGGAACACTGGGTGAGTGGTTTTCGGGAGGGAGGAACATTGGGTGAGAGGTTTTCTGGAGGGAGGAACACTGGGTGAGTGGTTTTCGGGAGGGAGGAACACTGGGTGAGAGGTTTTCAGGAGGGAGGAACAGTGGGTGAGAGGTTTTCAGGAGTGAGGAACACTGGGTGAGAGGTTTTCAGGAGGGAGGAACACTGGGTGAGTGGTTTTCAGGAGGGAGGAACAGTGGGTGAGAGGTTTTCAGGAGGGAGGAACACTGGGTGAACACAGGAGGGAGGAACAGTGGGTGAGAGTTTTCAGGAGTGAGGAACACTGGGTGAGGGTTTTCAGGAGGAGGAACACTGGGTGAGTGGTTTTCTGGAGGGAGGAACACTGGGTGAGTGGTTTTCTGGAGGGAGGAACACTGGGTGAGTGGTTTTCTGGAGGGAGGAACACTGGGTGAGTGGTTTTCTGGAGGGAGGAACACTGGGTGAGTGGTTTTCTGGAGGAGGAACACTGGGTGAGTGGTTTTCAGGAGAGGGAGGAACATTGGGTGAGAGGTTTTCTGGAGAGAACACTGGGTGAGAGGTTTTCTGGAGGAACACTGAGGGTTTTCGAACACTGGGTGAGTGGTTTTCTGGAGTGAGGAACACTGGGTGAGTGGGGAGTTTCACTGGGTGAGTGGTTTTCTGGAGGGAGGAACACTGGGTGAGTGGTTTTCTGGAGGGAGGAACACTGGGTGAGTGGTTTTCTGGAGGGAGGAACACTGGGTGAGTGGTTTTCTGGAGGGAGGAACACTGGATGAGTGGTTTTCTGGAGGGAGGAACACTGGGTGAGTGGTTTTCGGGAGGGAGGAACATTGGGTGAGAGGTTTTCTGGAGGGAGGAACACTGGGTGAGAGGATTTTGGGAGTGAGGAACACTGGGTGAGTGGTTTTCGGAAGGGAGGAACACTGGGTGAGTGGTTTTCTGGAGTGAGGAACACTGGGTGAGAGGTTTTCAGGAGGGAGGAACACTGGGTGAGTGGTTTTCTGGAGGGAGGAACACTGGGTGAGAGGTTTTGGGAGGGAGGGTTTGAGTGGTTTTCAGGAGGGAGGAACACTGGGTGAGTGGTTTTCAGGAGGGAGGAACACTGGGTGAGAGGTTTTCTGAGGGAGGAACACTGGGTGAGAGGTTTTGGGAGGAGAACACTGGGTGAGTGGTTTTCAGGAGGGAGGAACAGTGGTGAGAGAACACTGGGTGAGAGGTTTTCAGGAGGGAGGAACAGTGGGTGAGAGGTTTTCAGGAGTGAGGAACACTGGGTGAGAGGTTTTCAGGAGGGAGGAACACTGGGTGAGTGGTTTTCTGGAGGGAGGAACACTGGGTGAGTGGTTTTCTGGAGGGAGGAACACTGGGTGAGTGGTTTTCTGAGGGAGGAACACTGGGTGAGTGGTTTTCAGAGGGAGGAACACTGGGTGAGTGGTTTTCTGGAGGAGGAACACTGGGTGAGTGGGGAGGGAGGAACATTGGGTGAGAGGTTTTCTGGTGGGTGAGAGGATTTTGGGAGGGAGGAACACTGGAGTGGTTTCGGAGGGGAGGAACACTGGGTGAGTGGTTTTCTGGAGGGAGGAACACTGGGTGAGAGGTTTTCAGGAGGGAGGAACACTGGGAGTGGTTTTCTGAAGGGAGGAACACTGGGTGAGAGGTTTTTGGGAGGGAGGGTGAACACTGGGTGAGTGGTTTTCAGGAGGGAGGAACACTGGGTGAGTGGTTTTCAGGAGGGAGGAACACTGGGTGAGAGGTTTTCTGGAGGGAGGAACACTGGGTGAGAGGTTTTTGGGAGGGAGGGTGAACACTGGGTGAGTGGTTTTCAGGAGGGAGGAACAGGGTGAGAGGTTTTCAGGAGGGAGGAACACTGGGTGAGTGGTTTTCGGGAGGGAGGAACACTGGGTGAGGGTTTCTGAGAGGAACACTGGGTGAGAGGTTTTCAGGAGGAAACACTGGGTGAGTGGTTTTCTGGGTGAGTGGTTTTCAGGAGGAGGAACACTGGGTGAGTGGTTTTCAGGAGGGAGGAACACTGGGTGAGAGGTTTTCTGGAGGGAGGAACACTGGGTGAGAGGATTTTGGGAGTGAGGAACACTGGGTGAGTGGTTTTCGGGAGGGAGAAGTGAACGTGGCTCCTACCTTTCTCACAGAAGTCTCCATCCTTTGTGGCCTGTTGAGAGTGAAGCAGCTGTGATGACCCATCGACCTGGAGATGAAGAACCCGGCTGCACGTCCACATGTGATTGAAGGGTAAAGTCAGGCATTGTTTGGTAGTGTAGACATCTCATTATCAACGTTGGTAACATTTCACCAGTATGTACAAACCTCAACATAAAGGTTAGTGTTTATTAATCAGCGTAGAACAGATACTTACACAGTTTTAATGTGTAAAGTATTCATGACAAATGCTGTAAATGAATACACATTTAAAATGTCCTTTTGTGTGATATAGACACATTAAATATCATAAAAGCTATTCTACATTTAGAGGGGAACTTAAAAGTAAAGTAAGTAAAGCACTTCAGTTGTATAAAGTTTACATATGTGACAAGCTTTGCATGAACTCGGACATAAAAAAAGGGTCCGGGCAACTTTCATTCAATGACGTTTCTTTGGCACCGTCGATGTGAGTGGAGGAAAATCCACCTGCAGGACTGAAGGAGAAGCCATTTATCTCCCCAAAGCTTCTCCACCACATCGATGTCAGCAGGACAACCGAGATAAAAAGGTTCCTCTTTTCTCAGAGAAGGCTGTCAGTGGTTTTGTTGACCCTTGAGCATCCAGGCAGAGAACAGAAATCACAATGCTATCCTCTCCGGGGGGGCAGCTGAGCACGCGCCACCAGGAAGCACGGTGATCATCTTATTTAAGTTATTGTCACTCTATTCTGACAGAAATAGCACTAAAGGGTTTTTAGTATTTTAAATGAAAAACAACACTGAAATTATTGGCTGAGAATTAGTTTAATATACCACAAAAAACAATGGTTACGTAGCAACATAAAAAGTTCAACGTGAAACAAGAAAAGTGCTGAAAGCCGCTTACTATTTTCACACCTGTGATTCCTTCAGGACTCAAAAACCACCAAAACAAGCTGCACTGGAGACCAACCTTCACAATCCCTCCTTCTACTGACGCATAATCCCAGACGTGAATGAGCGTGATATCCACAGCGCACGCTTCCTCTCGGCCTGTGAAGGCATGGCAGCTGGGCAGCAGGTAACCCAAAATAAGCTCCCACCTGGATGTTGTCGGTTGGCGTTGGGGGGGGGGCAGGTGACTACAGTGATTTTACTAAACAAACACACAGCAGAGCCCCTGCAAGTCAAATACACGCAACCTCGGTCCAGTCTCCAAACCATCCATTTGCCTACATTTGAATATGAAGAACTTCTAAATGTTCTGTGTGAGTCAATCTCCTGAACAATGTGGAAATAAAATGACTTTGTTCATCAACGAGTGATGACTCAGTGGATTTGGTTTCACACACGCAGTCGATCGAGTCCTTTCAAACATTTACAGTAAACAGGAGCTGGTTCATCGAGTTTCATTATCACCGAAGCTCATTGCAGAAGAAAGCGTCCCTCGTGTGGACGGAGCGGCGACATGCGGCATCGAGGGGTCGGAGAGAAGAGGAAGTGTTTTGGTTTGTGTGTGTTTGTGCTTTGTAATAGAACTACTTCAAGAAGAACCTTTGCACGTTCATTCATTCATCTATTTTTACATAAACTCTACTAATGAGCCTGGTGGATATCTGTGTTTCTCCAATGCAATAAAGGAGTTACATTTCTCTTTACGGGAAACTTTTGTTCAGGAATCAGGAAACATTTATTACCAAAATATGTCAGACATGGAGTGAAGGGAGTGACCGGTGGGATGTCAGTCAGGGGGGGACCGGCTCTGTTGATGAGCCGACGGGTAGAAACTGTTGGTGTGGCGGGAGGTCGTAGTCCTGATGGACCTCAGCCTGCTGCCAGATGGAAGGGGCACAAACAGGTTTTGTCCGGGGTGAGAGGGTCGGCCACCATCTTTTTAGCTTCAGGGTCCTAGAAGCAAACAAGTCCTGCAGATTGCAGCCCGTCCTTGGCTGTGGCTACAGCGCACCAGAGGGTGATGGAGGAGGTTGATCCTCCAGTAAGGTCAGCGGGAGGAGAGGAAAGGTCAGGTGTCTCACCTGTCTGATTCTATGACGATCATTACATCATCAAGTGGGCTATTTAACAAACTAACTTAAATGTAAACGTGAAGCTGCCTGGGTAAGTGGGGCTGTCCCTTCAGAAAGGAATTCTTAGTCAAAACTCATCTACTATTGTGGACAAGTTCAATTAGTTGATTTCATACATAAAAGACTTCCATAAAAGCACCACCTTGGATCTTATGTTCATCAGAGTGTGCTTGTATGTGTCTTGGAAATAAGTAGTCATGCATGAAAAGTGATTTTAACATTGACCAATCAACTAAATAAACCTTAGTGTTTAAGTCTAAAGCAGCCACTAGCAGGCTATGAGGGCAACGCCTTCAAAAAGGATTTTTCTACGGTCAAAATATGACATTAAATGACGTCATACCCGCTTATTTAGAATTCTACCCACCAGTAAAAAGATTTCCATCTCACCACAACTACTAACTGGAAATGTTAGTCTTAAGTTTGTTCTTGCACGCTGTGACGTCATATACACGTTATGGGGTTAAATGGAATGTCCACGTGTCCACGTGTCCACACGACAGTTCCTCTGCCTTTGAGCTTCTGCAGGTTGACAACGCGGCTGAGCAAGCCCACGTGACCGTCACTCCAACTCCTCATCCTATTGGCCGCTCCCACTGCACCTGCTCGACTCGCCCGCCAATCACGTGCTTCCGTCGGTGTGATCCAAGATGGCGGCTTCCAGCGCTCCGGACCGGACACCGTCGCGCAGAGAGGCCGAATATCTCCGTCTGCCGGTCGGTTGAACGTCCGTGGGCCGAACAGGAGGAGCCGAGCGGGGACCAGCGCAGGAGCCGTGTCCCGATGGTTTGTTCCGGCGAGGGGTCGGTCTCCGTGGCGGTGTGAAGGGCGTCTCTGATCCGAGGATGGCCACCGACAACAGGGTGCATTTCTGGAGGAGAAGCGCGAAGGTTCCCGGAAGGTGGGTCGCTTCTTCTCCTCCGCCTGGTTACACGAAGCGGGACGAACGGCGCGTTCCTTCGGGGCAGATTCACGCGGTGTTGTTAGACGCGATGGACGAGATGAGGTGTTGAACCAGCAGCTGTCGATCTGTCTCGCGGCCCGAGCTGTCACTGTCAGGGCACCATGCTGCGCGCGCGCACCGCGCGGAAACCCCCCGCGGGGAGAGACGCAGCTCACCGGCGCGTCCCTTCTGCTACTGATGACACCTCATTGATTCATAAAGTTAGTTCATGAAAAGTCCGCTGGTATCTGACTCAATAAGCATCAGGATCAGGATCAGGATCAGGACCCCCAGGACCCCCGCAGCCCGCTGGGAGCCGCCTCCACACACAGTACTCACTCATCCCTGCACTGTGTGTGTGATCACACTCTCTCTTTAGCTGTGGTTGAAAACACGCAGGTTTGGACAGGAAACAGGCCGCTATTGTTCAAACAAGGTTTACATACTGGGGGGGGGGCAGCCTGCCCTTGAAGCTCTCCTGATAAAAGCAGTCTGAGGCCAATGAGAGTGTGGCCCTGCCAGATACCCAGCGGGCCCCGCTCTCAGCCAGCAGGCGTACTGCCGGTGTGTCCGTGCAGAGGGACGGGTGGACGCGGGTTCGCCTGCGGGGACTCACTGTTCCACACCAGAGGCCCCGAGCTACTGTGCATGCAGTGCTGACTATTAGTAAAGTTCAGAGGGCCGTATGTGTACACATGCAACACCCTCCGTCCCAAAAGCCTCACACGGACACAGAGAAACCCCCCACCCACCTGTAAGAAGAGTCAAAATGATGTATTTAAGAAGTTCTCACAGCCTCCAGTCCTCTGGACTCGGACACCACAAGCTGGTCCACCTGCAGTCTCTGCTGTTTGTCTTTGCAGAAGCTCTCAGGTTCCATCGAGGATGTCAAGTCAAGTCAAGTCATTTTATTTTGTATAGCCCAGAATGTAACAAATTTGCAGAGGGCTGGTACACATACAGGATGTAACCATGGTTTAGACATTGGGGGGGTGGACGCTACGGTCGATGGGGGGCGGGTCACTCAGAGAGTCCCGATGCGTTTCGCTTAACAAACGGTTCATAAGAGGAAGGAAACCCATGTTTTACATTGACTGCTGTATATTGGGGGGGACACGACCCTCCCAAAGGATGCGGCTACGCCCTTGGCATCAGGTTGGAGCACAGACGTGTTCACATCTCCAGAGGTGTTGAATCGGGTTCCTCAGGGTCACTCAGGGTCACTCACACTGGGGGCCACATGTGTTGCAGAGGTGACAGTGGTTCACTTGTCATCTTCTACAGTGTACAACCAGTTTATGGAGCGCAGCATCCTCCTCTCGACCCACGGTTGCGACGCACGTAAGTGCCAAACCCAACCGGGCTGCATGGCGTCCTGTTATTTGTCTCCAACCTTGTTTTGCTTGATGCTTCCAGTACTTGAACATGTGTTGAATGCATGAACCAGCACTGCACAAGTTTGCCGTCTACATCGTTCAGCTGTTTTTGCGGGATCGTTGAGTTTCTTTTGTGTTCCTTTGAGTGACATCATCTCCTCAGTTCCTGCATACATATTGCACCAGCTCCGATGTGAGTGAGACCCTTCTCCATCTGTCTGTCTCTCTTTCTTTCTGTTTGATGTCTCAATGTGTCCCTCTGCAGGTATCCCAAAGACACAAAGCCCAAGTTCAACAATCTCAAGGCTAAAAAAGCCTCCAGCTTCCACGAGTTCGCCCGCAGCACCAATGACGCTTGGGACATCGACGAAGAGGAGGACGAGGACTTCCTTGGGACTCCAGCCCAAACGTCCTCCCTCCCATCAGGCCTCCCCTCTTCGTCAATCCAGAACCAGGTAGCTACAGGACCTCCTGTTTATCCCTGAGCAACCATGGCCATGGAGTGTGACGGGAGACGTTCCCCTGTGATTCCACCCCGCAGCTGCAGAATCCGCTCGGGGACACGGAAGCCAGAGTGTCCCACCTTCCCAGCACCGGGGATCCAGACCTCCAGCATGCGTGGAAGGAGGACGTCAACAGCAGGGTTGTCAAGTCTACGAGTGACGTCCACCTCAACACGTCCTCTGGTATGTAGGCAGCACACAGCAGCCAATGACCTCATATCAGGCCTTTAGCACGGCCGACCTCAACATCTACAGTCCTGAAGATGTTTCTCCAGATGCTCTGATCCCCATGTGCACAGATGTGTTTCCAGGTAGAGACCATGAGATAGCCGGGAGAACACCACAGGACTGTTCACTGATAATGTGTCTTATCGCAATTATGCTCTTCAAGCCGGCTTCCCACCTGGTGACCGTCCTGGTGACCGTCCTGGTGACCGTCCTGGTGACCGTCCTTAGTGACTGTCCTGGTGACCGTCCTGGTGACCGTCCTGGTGACTGTCCTGGTGACTGTCCTGGTGACCGTCTTGGTGACCGTCTTAGTGACCGTCTTAGTGACCGTCCTGGTGACCGTCCTGGTGACCGTCCTGGTGACCGTCTTAGTGACTGTCTTAGTGACTGTCTTGGTGACTGTCCTGGTGACCGTCTTAGTGACTGTCCCGGTGACCGTCCTGGTGACCGTCCTGGTGACCGTCTTAGTGACTGTCCTGGTGACCGACCGTCTTAGTGACTGTCCTGGTGACTGTCCTGGTGACTGTCCTGGTGACCGTCTTAGTGACTGTCCCGGTGACCGTCCCGGTGACCGTCCTGGTGACCGTCTTAGTGACTGTCCTGGTGACCGTCCTGGTGACCGTCTTAGTGACTGTCCTGGTGACTGTCCTGGTGACCGTCTTAGTGACTGACCGTCCTGGTGACCGTCCTGGTGACCGTCTTAGTGACTGTCCTGGTGACTGTCCTGGTGACTGTCCTGGTGACTGTCCTGGTGACCGGTGACTGTCCTGGTGACTGTCCTGGTGACCGTCTTAGTGACTGTCCTGGTGACCGTCTTAGTGACCGTCCTGGTGACCGTCCTGGTGATTGTCCACCAGCTTTCCAGTGAATAAAAACAGCAGTCAACGTCTTATACAATCTCCTGTTGTCCAGGGAAATGATGTCCTTTAGCATCAGCAGGTGAAAGGTGTGTTCAGGTGGTAGTTTATGGAGTGTTGTGACTATGACGCAGCTTGGGTCGCCTTTTTCATTTAGCCGTTCACCTGAACTTCATCTCATGTCATAACCAAAGATTGATCCACACTGGTTTGATCTCCTTCCAAAACAGCCCTTATTCCAAATCTCATGTGGTACCTTCACATTTTATTCAACCAATTTCAGGTCAAAGCTGATCTAATACACAGTGACTGTGGCTGCTGAGCTGACCGTCGTTCTTCTTTGCAGCGGTTGCATTTACCGTTTGTAGGTTCTCTCTCCATATCATCAGATGTTCTCGTGCTTCCCTCCACAGTTCGCTCCACGCTGCAGAAGCAGCCGTCCCTCCCAGTGCGCCCCATCATCCCACTGGTGGCCCGCATGTCGGACCAGAACGCGTCGGGAGCACCGCCCATGACGGTGAGGGAGAAGAACCGCCTGGACAAATTCAAGCAGCTGCTGGCTAGTCCCAACACGGACCTGGGTAGGAGAGCAACGCCCTCACAGGCCCACAGGATCTCAGCCATGAACCGTATCGCTCTATACCCATATCTTACCGTGTGCTCTTCCAGAGGAACTCCGCAAGCACAGCTGGTCGGGCATACCGAGGAAGTGCGGCCCATCACGTGGAGGCTTCTCTCTGTGAGTCGCGTGTCCTGTGTTCTGCCTCGTTGCACAGCTTTGGGTCTGAAATGAGTTTGTCAGCTTCTCCTGACCCAATCTCAAACATCTCCTCCCTTCTCCCACAGGGCTACCTGCCGGCCAACAAGGAGCGCAGGGAGCTGGTGCTAAGGAGGAAGCGAGAAGAATACTTTGGCTTCATAGAGCAGTATTACCATTCCAGAACCGACGAGCACTACAAAGACACATACAGACAGGTAGCACTGCGCCAGCTGGTGGATTACACTCCATCCCCCCCGAAAGGGTTCTGCTGCGGCACCGTTAGCCGTCGCCCTAGTCTGCACGAGGGGAAGCACAGAAAACACAACTTCCATCCTCTCTTTTCCTATATTGCAAACTGAGAAAGGTCTGAGTGGCAGGGAGGAGTCGTACAGTGTTGCCCGCCCCTCCAGAATTAATTGTGTGCAACCTAAGAAGTGGTCGATGAGGACGCTCCAGGCAAAGGTGGCACACGTAGGCACTGAGCCGAACAGGGAACTGCTCTCTGGGCCAAACAGCACCAGCGGAGGGATTCATTGTATCTACCATGGACATAAAATACCCTTTAACAAATGAACTTAAACTACATGAAGCTTGGTCTGCTTTGATTACGTAGAGTAACGTCTCGATCATGTCTCCTCCCGTCAGATCCACATCGACATTCCGAGGACAAACCCTCTGATTCCCTTGTTCCAGCAGCCCGTAGTACAAGAGGTAAGAGCAGGATTCCGCTTTGCATACTTCATCTTCATCAGCATCACTTTCAGGAGGCTGTTTCATGAAGCGAGATCAAAGGTTTAGCCTGCCGGCTCCCTCCAACAGGGCTGGATTGCCATGGCAACCGATCACGCGTTAAGCAAAGCAACAAAGAGTAGACGGATGGATGCATGGTGGTCGTTCTATGGGAGGAGGCCCCACGGGTCTCCTGCTGTTACCGTACCAACGGCATGAACGTCATTGCTTCACTCGCTGTGTTCATGCTGAGTGGACACACAATGTCTGCACAAAGATGAAAGATGGCACGTCGTCCCAACCCTTTTCAGAAGCTCCATAGCTCCATAGGTCGGCTTCTGGCTCCGTGTCCTTTTGGGCCCTTGGTTTTGGGTGTTGGTTGAAACTGAGGAACTAAGCAGACGCTCGAGGGACTCGTGAAATGACAAATGGGGCTGGACCTCCTTACGGTACCGTGTTTTCTCTCAACGTAGAAAGAACCTCAGTGCCTTCTTGGAGGGGGCGGGCGCCCCCCCCCCCTGTAAGAGTGGGGCAAACGCTGCAGTAGATGAGAGGGACACTCACTGAGGAAGGACGTCTCATAAAAGGGAACCCGGCTGGTTCCTCTAATGCGGTGACATCGTGTGGTTTTACAAACGCTGATTTGTGTTCACACAAAGAGAAGCTGAGTGGTTCAGTGATTTAACCCACGATCAGCTGCTCCAACTCCAGTCAGTCCTAATGAGGACATACACATCAGAACATGGGTCCAATTCACTAATTCAACAGGAGCTTTATCATTTGCATATACAACGATTTGCAGCAGGGACAACTGAGACAGAACCCCCGTCAGACAGAACCCCCGTCAGACAGAACCCCCTTCAGAACCCCCCGTCAGAACCCCCGTCAGACAGAACCCCCGTCAGACAGAACCCCCTTCAGACAGAACCCCTGTCAGACAGAACACCATCAGACGGAGACCCGGTATACTGGACCTGGAGGTTGAGCTGCTGTAAAGTCCCAGACGTCTCTAGGAAGCGGATCAAGCCAGCGCTCCTCTGCGCACACGCAGTAACGTTAGTTGTCGTCTTCCTGTCCCCAGGTGTTTGAGCGCATCCTCTTCATCTGGGCCATCCGTCACCCAGCCAGCGGGTACGTGCAGGGAATCAACGATCTGGTCACGCCCTTCTTCGTCGTCTTCCTCTCCGAGTTTGTCAGTAAGTTACTGGTGGAAAATGTGCTGATACAGCGGAGCAAAACATTTCTCTCAACGGGTCGTTTTGCTTTCATTCAGTATTGTTTGTTGTCCCTGCAGAAGATGTGGAGAACTTTGAGGTGGCAGCGCTGCCTCTGGACACGCAGAGGAACATCGAAGCTGACAGCTTCTGGTGCATGAGCAAGCTTCTGGATGGAATACAGGTCCACACACACACACACAGTGTTTAATGCTGCCAATGTGCCCGTTTACTGAACAGGTTATTCTTTTAGGACAACTACACGTTTGCGCAGCCTGGAATCCAGAACAAAGTGAAAGCTTTGGAGGAGCTGGTCAGCAGGATAGATGGTAAGTGGCCCCTCACAGTGGAGTATAGCACAGGTGACTCCAGATGGTCACTATTGACCACATCTGTAACCCCACTCCCTCCAGAGGACATTCACAATCATTTTAAGCGCTATGAGGTGGAGTACCTGCAGTTTGCTTTCCGCTGGATGAACAATCTGCTGATGAGGGAGCTGCCGCTGCGCTGCACCATCCGTCTCTGGGACACCTACCAGGTAGAGAAGAGTGTAGATTCCCCGTCAAATGTAAAGCGGTACAACAACCAAAGGCAGGGGACGAGGTCACTCAGCTCTACGGTGTTTGCCTGTTTCTGCAGGCTGAAGCGGAGGGTTTCTCCCACTTCCATCTCTACGTGTGTTCGGCGTTCCTCATTGAGTGGCGCAAAGAAATCCTGTCCATGGTTGACTTTCAGGTACCGGTCTGTCCTCGTTGTCCTGCACGCTTACCTGAGAACAGAACCATTCGTTCTGATTGAAGTGACTTGCTGTAAAGACAAGCGCATGGAAGCAGAGAAAATTTGATGTTAAAGGTATCCGTGTTGAAGAAGACCATGAACCCTGTTTAATGTCGACAGTGGGAGCTTCTCATCTTCTTCCATCCAAGCAGCGGAGACACCCGCCTTAAGGTTTCTAACCTCTGCGTTCCAAAACAGTGTCCCTGTAAATGTGGATTTGTGTTTCCCTGCAGGGCCTCCTCATGCTACTGCAGAACCTTCCCACAATCCACTGGGGCAACGAGGAAGTGGGTCTCCTCCTGGCTGAAGCGTATAGACTGAAATACATGTTTGCAGACGCCCAGCCACTACAAGAGATAGGCTGGGGGGCACAGCCCCCCCTGAGACCAGACTGTGACTGCAGGGACCCCCCGGTACTGGAGACACTCCAGACGTCCACGTGTCTTCTGCGTGGGGACCTGGAAGTGAACGTCCCAGTGGACGTGGGCTGCTCAGTGAACACACGATGATTGCGGACGGACGCACTGTTACAGTGTGATAAGGACAGTTATCCCACCCTGGTTAACGTATGCTGGTCATGCAATGTCTCCTGTGGTGTGAAGAGCCTTTTCTTGTTTTCAACATATCGTTTGGTATTTGTCTTAAAGGTACGATACCTAAACCAGGCAAATACTTTATTTCTCTTTTAACACACTGACCCCCTTATGTTTTGGTTCATGGTCACCTGATGTGCACGGAACAATCAAAAGGTCCTTATTTGTCAGTTTAATTACCAATATTCTCAATTCGATTAGGTATTAAACCTAAGCGCAGCAAATATTCGGTATGTCTGGTTTTACAAATGGAGAGACTGGGTACCGGTTGGCCTTGGTCATCATGAGTCAGCATGTTGAATCACGATTAGGCCCCGTGTGTAGTGTCTAGTACATCAGCACTGGTGCAACTAGTCGCATCGCCTCTGAATAGACAGAGACACTCTGCTTACGTAGCTTTGAAATTCCTTTGTCAGAACTGACTGATAATTTTTATTATATTACAATGTGAGCTGTAGATTGTGGCGCACGCAGTAAGGGCAGAGTAATGTAAATGATCCTCTATGAAGTATCTAATTAGATACATGTGCTTACTGTGAACACAGCAACGCGTGGAGGATAGTTGTTCGTAGAGGAGGAGAGCCCTGTCGACGCTCGATCCGTACTGGAGGACCTTTAGACACCACATCCTACCGGAGACGGTCCTGTGGACAAAGTGCAGCTCACAGTGTGTGACTGTGCCTTTGTGATGAGCATTTGTCACGTTCTCCTGTCTTCTAGAGTGTACAATAATAGGGATCACTGCTTTGGTATCTTTTATGCTAGTGTTTTGTATTTGTATCTGTGACATTGTGGGTTGGGGGCCGTGAATATGTGTGCTACTATCTACCTTCATAACAATATGACAATCATCATCATCATTTCCTCACTTGGTTTAGTTTATAATCTGGATTTCCTATGCACTCGATTCCTGGAGATTTTATACTACAACAAATTCAATTGTGATTGTCATGAATCTTAATTCATATTGAGGAATTGCCTGTATATGGGTTTACCAGTTGGCTGAGGTTACTTCATGGTATCATACGAGGTCATCGTGGTACTTTGAGTCTGAGAAAGGGATCGTTTAATCGCTGGAAAACTCTGTTTTATGCTTATTTATGGTTTATTCATGGCCAGGTTTTGCTATTGTTGTTCATGGACTTAGTTTTACCCTTTAAAAGGCGTTGGATGTTTTCGTGGGTGATGTTGAATGTATGCCTTTTGCCTTAAACTAGTTATTTTTCCATTCAGGGGCCACTGGTTGTTCACTGTTTTATCTCCTCATGACGTCTCACGATGTGATGTAACAAATAAAACCTTTGTTTCAACATGAATATGCGCCTCTTACACGTAACCAGCGGGTAAACACGTCGGAAGGCGTTTGGAAATGGAGCACGTGACGCGACGGAAGTGACGTCAACTCAGCGAAGTAACGTGAACGTGACATAAACTTCGGTTTCACTTTTGCAGACATGTCAGCGTGGTTCACGGCCACGAACCCCGGTGATACCGCGACAAACCGCGTGGACCCACCCGGGGAACGAGACGCCCGTCGAGCGGGGGCGCGTTTATGAGCTGCCGGTGTAGCCAGCAGCGAGCTAACGTTAGCCAGCAGCGAGCTAACGTTAGCCAGCAGCGAGCTAACCTGTGGTCACGCAGCACAGTGAGTAACCTCAGCATTGACCTTTCACCTGACCCACCTCGGGCTGTTAGCCACCCGGTTTTTACGTAATTTAAACGGATGCTAGCTACCGTTAAGCGTCGCTATCGTTAGCCTCATTGCGGCGGACTAACGTCGGCTGTCTGCGCGTCACTTCGTTTGCCTCAAACTGCTGGTGTCTCCTGCAGAGCGGCGGAGCAGCTCGGTGACGGACGATGGATGGCGTCCGCTGGAGCTCCACCGGGGCCCACGAGTCGTTCAGCCGCTGCAAGGCGGCAGCAGACACCCTGTCGAGGCTCGCCAGCTTCATTGCCCGGGCCGACCCCAGACCGCACGCACAGAACCAGAACCAGAGGCAGCAGCCGTCCCGCCTGGCCACATGTGACTGTCAAGAATGTGGTAAGGGCTTCTCTAATGCAACCGATCTGTTGCGTCACCAGGGGCTGAAAAGCACATTACCTAAGCCTCACCGTTGTCCGTCCTGTGGGCAGGAGTTCTCCCTGAAGTCGTCCTTGCAACTGCACAAGTGCCGACAGGACTCTTCCCAGCGTGACCGGTGTGCCGAAGAGTCCCAGCGGAGCCCTACGGGCCCCTCGTGCACAACCTCAGAGCCATACGGGTGGTGCGCCCCGCGTGGGAGAGGCTTCAGCCGGAAGCCGGCTCTGCTGCGCCATCAGCAAGCTGGTTGTAGTGAACCGCCGTTACCATCAGACGTAGTTAACGCAAAAAGCCTTCCAGATGATTGTCCACCTGTTCCCGAGGGAGACTCGGCCCGCTCGGATTCCTCCGACTCTGCGGGGCCCGGCTGCACCGCTGTGTGCCGATTGTGTTCGTCAACGTTCCGCTCGGAGTCCGGGCTGCAACGCCACAATCGGACTGACCATGCCCAGCGGGGGCTAAAGACCAAAGCGGAAAGTTCTGCCGGAGAAGAGCGGAGTACCAAGGTGAACGGAGCTCTGATTAAAATGCAAAAATCCAAAACCAAGCTTCTGGACTGCCGCTCTTGTGACATGGTTTTCAGGACCACTGCAAAGCTGTACATGCACAGAAAAGAGAAGCACAGCCGAGAAAAGAACATCGTAGAACCGAGGCCGGTCGTAATCAAGCGCAGGAGAGTAGGCACATATCCGTGTCAGATCTGCAGCAAGGTCTTCTTGCATCATTTGTCACTTCGGGCCCATTACAGGCAGCACACAGCCTCCAGCTTCAAAAGCGAAAGTCTGCCTCTAGGACGAACCAAAGACTCAAAGTTACCAGACAATAGCAGCATAGCAGTAGACAAGCCTGTGAAGGCTGGTCCAGGGAGGCCCAGGAAAGTGCCCAAAGTACAGCACAAGGGTGCTGACCGAGGGAGATGCAGAGAAGTGCCTGAGGAGGAGGAGGAGGAGGATGAAGAGCGGGAGAGAGAGTTCCCTTGCCCCTCCTGTGCGGAGGTTTTCTCGTCGCAGTCGCGGCTCCAGGAGCACGTGGAGCTCCACCAGTCCTCGGTGAAGCGGCGGCAGTGCAGCGTGTGCACCAGTGAGATGGACACCTGCAAGTGGCCCGGCTCCAAGAGGCAGAGGCTGTACCACTGCGTGCCTTGCCAGCAGGGTTTCTCAGCGCTCGACTCCTTCCTAGAACACTGTCAGGAGCACCTGCGAGTCCGAGTGGAGGAGGACAGCATCACAGAGGGCTGCGCCCATCAGACCAGAACCGCCTGAGATCCAGTCTGAATGTCAGCAATTGCCTTTTTGCCTTGAGGGGTTCGAGATCTGCCAGTTGGGTTCGTTGGGTCTTGCTGTCTGTCTAATGTTGTCCATGCCAACATATCAGGGGGTGAATAGAATGACGTACTGTTTTATTTAGGCCTTTCACTGTGAAACACTCGATACTGTCATCAGTATTCTAAAACATAACGTGGTACTTTTTAGAACGTTCCATTTGTTCCACTTCCCGGTCAGCCGCCTGATTCTTGTGCAGTACGGTGTGTCGATCAGTGGAGGCCTCTGTGGTGAGATGAAACCAAGCATTCCTTAAAGGACCGCGTGTGTCGTTGGCGCCAGAGATGCACGACACTTTTCAGAATGAGACCTACAATAAGGTCTCTGACTAAAGCAACAGGTGCACGGTGTTGATTGTTACACATTAAACCTTTAGCAACCTTACAAGTATTCCAAATAACATGCAACGCCCTCCTACCGGTCTTTAATGGTTGTTTGTACACATCAGGACCTAGTGTCCCTCACATTGCAGAGCTAGGATGTCCGCGCGGTGCGTTTAGGGAACAGGGCCGTCCTCCGTCGCGGGACGCTCCACGCTTGTCAGGGTCTATTTACACCAGATAGCTGGTGCGCTTTTGCTGAGTACGCTCACGTGTTTTTTGCTGTGGGGTCGTTTTTCGTGCACGTCTGGCAATAATCAGTCGGTGTGTCTTGCTGGATCCGCGTTGCTGCGTCTTGTCGGTGACAAAGAACGACGAGCGGGTCTGCGTGCTGTCAAAGCTCCACAGGGGGTCGGTGTCCCGTCAGCTGAGTGCAGGTCTGATGCTTTGGTGAATGAGCAGCGATCAACCTGAGGAGGTTGTTTTTCTTCAGGATTTTCAGTCACTATTTGCAAAGTTGTACTGTGAAGACGATTTGATAAGTTTGATGCTTCCGATTTCCTTTTTTGAGGACTTTGTTACTTTTAGTTTATGGCTCTTATAGATGAAAATAAATAAAACAATTCTAACACGTTGTCTGGATTCTGTTACACTGGTCTTCATCTTAACATCAAGTATTTTATATAAAGGTGTATAATTGATGATAAATGATTGTCCCTCACATTTACTGTAGAACATGTCAAACTTCCCCGTTAATAATATTCTGTAAAGCCTCGTTTATGCTTCTGTGTCAGAGAGACCAAGAGCCTCCTGCGTGTCCTTTCACACCTCCTTAAGGCTGTGATTGGTCTCTGACTACGTCCTTTAGAGTCTCACGTCCCGTTTTCACAGCACAATACGGACGTTATTAAAAGGAAGAATGTTTATGAGAGAACGGATCAGATTGAAGAGCTTTTAAATATGAGCGCTTGTACAAGCCGTCATTGGCGGACTATGAGGACGCCGGATGGCCTCTGATTCATGGAGGGAGATCTCCACAAACGAGGGGGACAAAGTCGTGGAGGAAAACACGGGACAAATGTGTCCTTGATGAAATAAAGTCTTCAATAAGGGCAATAAAGTCTATGATCAATAAATAAAGCAACCAGCGACTTCCACACACAAAGACGTGACTCTCCAGGTCGTCTTCAACAAAACACGTGACTCCACCTGTTGTTCTGGAGGTGAATCGCTCTGCAACACACGCGAGACTTTACAACCAGGAAGTGAAACCAGCGCGTCGACGCGTAAAGACGCAGACCCATGACGTCATCTCCTCTCGGCCTCGCGGCGGCGCTGTGGTGAAACGGACCAATAAACCGACACGGTGGACGACTTCCGGTGAACTTCCGGTGCCTCACTGCACGTTTCCCTCCCGTTGTATCGCGAAGCGGCAAACGTCTCGGCGTCGGCGTCGTTTGAGTAATTACAGAGAAAATGAGCAAAGCGCATCCCCCCGAGCTGAAGAAGTAAGTTACGCAGACGCCTTAAAACAACACGGACTTTGTGTTTCGGATCTTCTTTGTCTGCTAGAACGACGCCGACACATTGTTAGCATCGGAAGCTAGCTAACGTTAGCTCACGCTGTGCCTGTAATGCTAGCTATGTGTTAGCCCGATTAACGAGCCACTGCCTTGTGTTTCTTCAGGTTCATGGACAAGAAGCTTTCCCGTGAGTAACTAAACGCTGTCTGTCCGTCACACGTATAAACTGAGTCCAGTTCAAATGGAACCTTTCATTCTCGGGATGGAAGCGAAGCCTTTAAATGTGCAGATGTAACAACGAACGGGTTTCTGCATCATGTGTCCGGTGACGCAGCACTAATATTGTTTCTTTAAATAACGTTATTTCTGCGGGATCCACTCAAATCCTATTGAACGTTTCATAAAAGCGTCTCAAAATACAGTGATTTAAATGCCTACAAATGATCTTCTACAGACTCAAGGATACCTGCTGAAGCCACTTCTTAAATATGTATTCACATGGAAAAGTATATCTTGTATCCTTCAATTGTTCTAGTAATAGTTTAACATTGTTTGGAGAGCAGACAGGACAAGCGAGGCTCAATCGGGGTTGTTTCCTTCCAGTGAAGCTGAATGGAGGCAGACATGTGCAGGGCATCCTGCGCGGGTTCGACCCCTTCATGAACCTGGTGGTGGACGAGTCTCTGGAGATGGGCCCAGGAGGACAGCAGAACACCATCGGCATGGTGGTCAGTACCTCGACTGGTGGTTTTTATCCTCCCGGTCTCGGGAGAAGAAAGATGGTGTAACTATGTCAGACTCACCAAGTTATAACGACCGTGGCTTCGGACCATGAGCTGCTAGTGCAACCGGCCCCCGCAGGGTTAACATCTGTATTTCAGTTCCTGGAACTGGGAAAGTCTAAAGTTCAGTGTCTTCACTCTGGTCTCGTCTCCTAAAGGTGATCCGAGGAAACAGCATCATCATGTTGGAGGCGTTGGAGAGAGTATGAGGGCAGAGCGGACGGCTGCACACGGAGAGGAGAGTCTTTTTACTTCGTCGTACTTTGTTTTGTAACCAGTCCATCTGAGACCGCAATGTTTTGTTTGGATACATTTTGAAATGCGTAATCCTGTGAATAAATCCTTTTCTTTGTATCTTGTCTTTGCTTTTGATTGCCCTTTGTTCATTGTATTATTAACATAAGTTGTGTGTCTGTGGCACGTGACTTTGTATCTGTAACATCAGGCAGATCAACGACATGAACACGTTGATTATATCTTGCATGTTCCTAATCGTAACACGTGTCCACATGGGGAGAATTTTAAATGTGTGATGTATTTTGGAACTGCAGTATGGAAATGGATCTTGTGCTGTTATCTAATACGGTTCCCTCAGGTTAAATTAGGCAATAGTTGATATAACAAACAACTTCATAGCATTATTTGATGCATAAACGCCGTTTATTTTATTGTCTGGATTAGCCAACAACACTACAATACAATGTTAATACAATAACATTCGGGCCCTCAAATCGGACGAAATGCGACACCGTGAATGTCAACTTCCGGCAACCCTTCAAAGTAAAATGAGACCTGATGACGGACCGGTAGAGGGCGCTGTTTTTGAACGACGCACTTCCTTTTCACGCCGACTCTTATTTTGAAGGGCACATGTCGTCATCGCGGACGCGCTTCTGTACGTCTGGTTTGGTAGCAGCTCGTATGTGGAAAGTCGCAATGTCGGAGGAGGTTGGCAAGGCGCTGCAGTCGGTAGTGGATCGGGTGAACCAGGCGGCGGCTCGGCGGCCCAAGGTAACTTCCGCTGCGCGTTACGTAAGGCCGCCGGACACCGCCACCTTTGGACGGCAGTCACTCACATAACACCGCGCGTGCTGGTGGGTGTCCCGCGCGTGGGGACGGGACGCGGCTTGTCGTTACACACACACGCGCGCACGCGCAGGCTGCTGGAAGGAGACGTTCTCGCGAACGCTCCTCCATTAGAACGCAGCAAGGTTGGTATCTAGGTCAGAGCGCGCGCACGCGCCTCTCCTAACGGATCCAACTGACTGCGTGACGCGTTCCGCCGCCCGCGACGACGCACCGGTCCTCCAACGCAGGGTCGTGACGTGTGCCGTCTCCCACAGACGCTGCCCGCCGCGCCGCCGCGCCTCGTCGCCGTCAGCAAGACCAAGCCCCCGGAGATGGTGGTGGAGGCCTACAGACAAGGACAGCGCAACTTCGGGGAGAACTACGTGAGTGGTGCTCGGCCGCAGGAGCCCCTCGGGCCCACGAGCGACACTGACCTGCTGCTTTGTGTCCGCTGCAGGTCAACGAGCTGGTGGACAAAGCTTCGGACCCTCTGGTAGGTTGACGCGTTCACGGGGCTCAACCGACCTTTCCCCCCCCAGACTGTTAACGCCTTGTTTCTCCCGCCGAAAGATCCTAGACTCGTGTCCAGAAATCCAGTGGCACTTCATAGGTCACCTGCAGAAGAAGAACGTGAACAAACTTCTGGGTGAGTGGCGCCGCGCTTCCCCGCTCGCGCTGCGCGTTCCACAAGCTGAGTCTGGTCCTGCGTCCCACAGGCGTGCCCAACCTGCTGCTGGTGGAGACGGTCGACTCGGCCGGCCTGGCCGACAAGGTCAACAGCTCGTGGCAGCGCGTCCGAGGGGCCGGCGCGCAGAGGTTAAAGGTCATGGTGCAGCTCAACACCAGCGGAGAACAGAGTGCGTGTCGACGCCGCGGCCCCGCCTTTCCGCTGCCGCCTGGCGGGCCGATGAGGAAGGCGGCGATGTTGACCCGGCGCCGTGTGCTGTGTGTTGTAGGTAAACACGGCCTCCCGCCGGAGGAGACGGTCGCCACGGTGAAGCACATCGTGTCCAAGTGCTCGGCGCTGCACTTCTTAGGACTCATGACCATCGGACGCTACGGCTACGACCTCAGCCTGGGGCCCAACCCGGACTTCCAGGTACGAGAAGCAGGGGGACGCGAGGTCAGTCTGAAGAACATCGGTGCAGCAAAGAGAACACGTTAAACGAAGACATCTGCTGCACATCCTCTTAACTCAAACCCCAATATTAACATTTGAACTAACAGATATCACACAATCTAAACAAAATAAAGGCCAAAAAGACAAATGCTCTGCGATCATGTGACGGTTTCTGATCTGGACCTCTGAATGTCCCTCAGATGATGCTGGCTCGCAGGCAGGAGGTGTGTGACGGCCTCAAGCTGCCTCTGGAGGACGTGGAGCTCAGCATGGGCATGTCTACAGACTTTGAACACGCGGTGAGGACACGCCTCGGCACACGCCCGGCACACGCAGCAGCCGGAGGACGGGGGGGGGGAGGGTTTAGCTCCGTAGCTCGGCAGGTTTCCGTCCCCTCGGGGGCGTAATGTCGTGCGGTGGCGGTGCTTCGGGCCGCGTTGTTGCTCGTCTGATAGACGTGATGCTTGTGTGAACTGAAGTCTTTGTGCTCCTCTTGAAGATCGAGGTGGGCTCCACCAACGTGCGGGTGGGCAGCATCATATTCGGGAACAGGGAGTATCCCAACAGCGCCGGCAACACCCCCAACCCCAGCCCGGCCCCCAGCCCCGAGAAGACCAGCAAGAAGGTGTCCGACGCCGCCGCCAACAAGATGCAGCACCTCACTGTCTGAACCCCCAGAAGACCCCCGAGTAGCGCAGTAAGCAGATCGCCCCACCGAGCCGACTGATCCGACTGCTGCATCATTTTAACGTGTGACCTGTTGCTCCTCTGAGCGCTAACGGGGGCGTTGAGTGCAGACCTAGTTTGACCTTTTCTAAAAGTGGTGTCACTAACCTCTCGTGCTCTGACTTCCTCCCCACGGACCGCTAATCCCGCGAGATCACCGGCCCGAGACCCCGTCCCGCCGCTGGAGACCGCGCGGAGGTGGCTTCGCCAGGTGGGCTGGTTGCGCCGACGCCCCCAGCCGGCGCCGGGCGGCGTTCCACAGATCGGGAAACTGAAGACTTTAATTATCCCTTTATATCGACATCGTATTGTGCGTATGATATTGTTTCTTATGTCGTGTGAGATCTCTATTCTTGATATTAACGAGAGTAAGCGGCTGTGGGGGTGAGACGGGGGGGTGAGACGGGGAGGAGGGGGGGTTACAGTGCAGCTAGTGTCCCGATGTTGGTGTGTTTTCTGTTGGGTTTGTTGAGTTTCTGCCACTGGCTGCGTAGTTCTTGTAATAAATCAAACGTGACTATTTGGCCTGAATGTCTTTATTAAGAACGAGGAGCTGACATCTGAACCACAATGCAAATGAAAGACGTAGAGGGATAAATTAACAACGATGAGTGGACTCATTATCAATCGGAACGATCGGAACTCACAGTCATCAATTAGCAACAAGATAAAACATTCAATCTGTGCAAAAGGGATAAAAACAGTCCAGCCACTGTTCCAGCATCCAGTAGAATGCTGTTAGGAGGCGTAATAAACACGATCTGCAGGCCGACCTCACGTACACAAACATCTGTGCTGGAACAACTGGCTGCAGACGGACGGACGGACGCTGACTTATAACCAACGTGCTGTCTGAGCGTTTATCAGCCAATGAACTCAATCCCAGTGAGCTGGTTCTGGTCTCCAGGTTGAGAACCCAAATGAAGGTTGCTCCATGTGGACCCATACGTGTTGTACCGCTGTTATAAATGTGTCGTCCACGCTGAGGGTTTGTGTCCTTACCGGGGTCCCTGTTTCATACGCTGGTCGTAGACCACGTTCCATGTCACCAAGGAGAAAGGGTTCCCCTGGTAACGCATAACAGCACCACTCTTACATTCAACTGAACCGTCCTGTCCGCTAAACAACAACAACACCAACAACAGAAGCCTAACATCTAGCAGGGCGGGTATGTGCCCCCGTGGGCGCTGGTACCAGGGGGGCCGTCCGTCCCGGTGGGGCTCGGCCCCTCACACACACTTTACACCAGCTTCTTGGCCTCGAAGAAGCCTTTGAGGTGCTTCATCTGCCAGGCGCCGGTGGCGAGGAGGATCAGCGTCTGGGCGATGGACCACCACAGCACGCGCTGGTTGGTGCTCTCGCTCGTCACGCGGAACCGCTCCTCCCGATACTGCAGAGGACACGGGTGAGCTCGTCAGACAGACGCCACGTTAAGGCTAAACTGGGGCGAGGACGGACGCTTGATTCAGGTCCTGGCGGCTTTTACTGACCCTCTGGTAGTTCTGCTCCTTCTGGATCTGCTCCACCTGGTCCAGCAGCTGTCGGACGCGCAGCTGCAGCTCGGTGAGTTTGTCCTTGGCGGCGATCTCCGGGTAGTTGTTGGTGTGCTCTCCGACCTGGATGTCCAGATGAACCCTCTGCAGCGCGGGGACACACGTGTGGTCGGTGTGGAGATCACGTGACGCGGTCTGGACCCGGAGGGAACTCAATGGCCGCTGGGCCGGGAGTTTACCGGGGGGACCTCGGGGGGTCACGCCGACACCCACAATGCCTCACGTCTATTTTTACATAGCTATAGTTTACTTCTATAGTGTTTTGTGTTATACGATAAAGAAAAGTGCTACATGCTACATGCTACGTCGACGCAGTGACTGCATCCATACCAGTTTTCGTACAGCAAACAGAGCCATCTTGGTGGAGTTGGAGTGCAAACAGATCTGATGTTCTCCAGGAGTGTGGGAGGTGAAGGTGAAGCGTCCATCTGACCCATACTGACGAGAGAGGATGATCTGCGAGGGGGGTCGTTTTTCAGACTGTGTTGACATGTAATTGCATAGGCTTCATAGTACCAGCTCTGCTTGCCTTACCTTCGTCTCTGGATCCTTGATCTCCACATGCATCCCAAGACCAGGTGTGGCTGGGAGGAAGGAACTGGTCTGCTCGTCCCACAGCTGAGTCCGGTACTTTCCTGTCACACACATGCATCAATCTCACAGAAACCGTTCAAAAGTAGAGAACTCTGCAAAACCATGCGAGAGAAACATTACGGAACACAAGGAAGCAGCACAATGTGCCGCGGTGGGAAACGTGACAATCTGAATTCTCATCTCATTTGAACGTCTGCAGTGTTTAGATACATTGCGTGGCGTGTCCTGCAGGCCGTGGAGGCAGTGAAGGTGCACGGTGGGCTTCCCCGCACAGGTTCAGCAGTAGAAGCCGCACGAGCCCACCACAGCGCGTCAGGCTCCTCCCCCGCTAGCACCGACCCGCGACGCGGCTGTTAGCCCCCGCAGGCCAACGCCGCCGGCAGCTTACCGATGACCATCGTCTCGTCCGGGATCTCCTCGATGAAGCACCTCCTCTCCGTCTCCTCTATGTGGAAGTAGAGCGCGCGACCCGCGTGCACCCACGCGCACACGAGCAGCGCCGCTCCGGCAGCGCGGGCGGAGAGCATCGCGGAACGCCGGCCTCTGTCAGCGCGCACCAGCAGCAGAAAGCCGTGACGCCGCGTCGGTCTGACGTCACCAACCGCTGCGGAACAAGGAAGGGGGTTTCCTGAGAGGCGCGGCGGGGTTCGCCCTGAGTAGCGGCTGTCAGGCAGCGCCCGCGTCACTACGGGGAACCACACACACACCGGCCACAGGCACGAGGGGATTCTTGCGGAGGATTGGACAAACGAGCCAGGGACAGTGCGCGGGAACATCTGGTTGTATCCAGTGTCGAGATATAGTCACACTTTTAGACCACCACGGGAAAGGAAGAGATACGGAGCATAAAGTGAGTAATACCATGGCTGCATGTGCGTGTTTCTATCAGGTTGTAACGCCAAACATTGGTGAAACAGCATTGATTTAGACTGTTGTGATTGAACCGAAAGTGGAACGGAAGTGTTACCTGCGAGACTCGGCCGAGGGGGAACAGACGCGTGTTCCCCGAGCCAACAACAGCCGCCTCGGTCCTGACAGATGCGTTCAAACCGCCTGAAAAACGCGTATCGTATCCGGATAACCTCACGAAACGGGTCACGGTGACGTTCGGAAGACACACCGTTGGTTGACGCGGGTGGCGGTTTGTGTCGGTCCACAGGTGCCTTCCAGAACCCAACTACTGGCTGCTAAATTGTCCTAGCTAGCTGAAAGCTACCTTGCTAGCTATCGATCTAGCACCGAGCAGGCATCCGGCGTCAACGCGCGTCCCCGGCGGCTGAACAGAAACGCCCGGCAACGAGCCGCTCGCCCGCCGGTCATCCCGGACGACAGAGCAGGTAAGAGGACGCCCCGGCTGCAGCGTGACGTCACGGCGCGGAGGAAAACAACCTCGCTGCGAAGCGCCGCATCTGTAGAAAGACGACACCCGGCGGGACGAGTGGCGCGCGGGCGGCGACGCGGGATCGCCTCGCGGCATCGGGAATGACGTCATGTTTCCCTCCCGTTCACGGGCACGTGGAAGAGCGAGTGTTTAGACCCCGTCAGCAGACGCTGAACGCGCCGTTGTTATGGTTTGCCACGTGACTGGACGGGACTATGATGTCACGTGATGTCATAGTGTCACGTCCCTACTGGTTTTCCTCCCCTCGGGTGTTGTTGTTTACGTATTTACGTCAGCAGCTGTTCTCCACATTCACAAACACATCGCGTGTCCACCGCGGTGGTTACGGCTGTGTGCGTGAGCACTACATCACTGCCTCGTGTGGATAAATACATTAAAGAACAACAACCAGGACTGGAGAGCTGTCAAAGCAAAGCTGTAAACGTTTTGGTTGAGGGTGAAGTGAAACAACTGGTTTGTCTTGGGCGTGTCGGAGAAAACTTCCAAACATGTGTGGCGGAAATACTCAGTGTTTCCTCCACCCGGAACCAGTGGTTGTGTCCACGTCACCCTGATCCAAGACCTTTCTGTGACACCGGCGAGTCACGACTTGAGGAATAAATGACCGAACATCCATGGCAACAATGTGTCTGGATGCGGATGTGTTTTTGTTTGTGGTTCGCGTGACGTGACGAGGCTCCAGCCGTAATCGCTGCAGGGGACGCGATGCATTTTGAAGATGTTCAGCGATATGGTTTCTGTGGTGAGCGGAGGAGGGGCGTGACTCCGGGCCGGCGTCTTCTGGGGGATCAGCACAGATAACGGCCTGCAACACAACACCGGTGTGTTGTATATGCGGGTTATTGTGTCGATGACGATGTCTGTTTGTCTGCAGGGATGGTGCAGCCCCAACCCGATGGGCCCATGCAGTGGGAGATGTCAGGGGAGGAGGGCGGCGGGACCCTCAGGGTCCCACCAGAACTGGCATCTAATGAAGTGGTCACCAGGTTGCTGGGTGACAACCAGCAGCTTAGAGGTAGGATGCATTCCCATAATCAAACAATAATTCAATGAGCATATTGCTCCAACATTCTTTGGGGGGCTCTCGAGGGAACAGAGGAAGTCGCATGTGCACAGACTGTAAAGCCCTCTGAGAATAATCCGTTATGTTGAACTATACAAAATGAATGTCAGTTGAGTGCTATGTAAAACGGATATCATTAGGCGTGACGTTGCTCCTCTGATCCCCTTCCTCTCCTTTTGCCTTCATCCTTGCGTCCTCCAGAGGCCTTGCGGCGGAGCAACGTCGCCTTACGGCAGCGCTGCGAGGAGATGGAGGGATGGCAGCAGAGGACTCGAGATGAAAGGGAGTTTCTGAGCTGTCGTTTCCAGGAGGCCAGGGCCCTGGTGGAGCGGCTGGCTCAGGAGAACCACTCCCTGCAGAGCCTGGTGAACGAGCCGGCCTCTGACCACTGCTGCAGGTCCAGCCAGACCGAAGACCCGCAGGGGCCCCCAGCGAGGAGCAGAGCCCTGGAGGGACCACAGGTCAGCAGGGCGCACAAATCCGCTGCCTCCTCATGTGTGTGTAGGGTTACGTGAGCCAGATGCTCGTGTTCAGGACCCCGGGTGGGCGGATGGAGTCCTGCTTCCGTTTAAACGCTTGCTGTGATTAATGGCGCTCCTTGTTTCAGACTCTACATCCGCGGGAGAAGACCAGGGTGGAGGAGACGGACCGGCACACGCAGACCACGCCCCCCCGCAGCCTGGTAGGACGCGTCACGCTGTTCAGGTTTCTCATCTAACTGCTTTGGTTCTGTACACATGTGTACACACATACAGTGCATCTGTGTGTTTGTGTACTTGTACACAGAGTATGTGACACATCGTCCTTGCTCGTGATCCTGAGCCTCGAACACGGCGCCATGTCTGTCTCCTTTTGTGTCCTCCCACGTCTCGTGGAGTTCTACCTCTGTCTCGGTGTCAGGCGTCCGGTCCGGGGCGGCCGGCGTCTGTCTCCGTCAAACGTCCTGCTGTCCTCACTTCCTCCCGGCATCCGCTCATCTTTCCCTCTTATGGGTCCCGACAGCCTGTGGAAGGTGCCAACGACTTCCTCCAGGTGCTGAAGAGCCACAAAGAAAAGCTGGAGGAAGGGATGAGAGAGCTGAGGTGGAAGAACGAAGAGATGGAGAGGGAGAGGGACGGGGCAGAGAAAGCGAGAGATCAAATGCTGCGCTGCATTGACCAGCTACGGGCCAAACTGACACAGGTAACCCTGCTGCAGAGCGTGCACCGCCATGTCTCCACGGCCTGCAGCGGCGGTGTGATCCGGTCCGGGATCTCATGGACTATGAATGTTTTCTCAGACAAGCAGCGCTACCGAGGAGGTTCTTCAGCATCGCTCTGAGGCGCAGCACTCGTCCGACTGGTGAGACACATCCCCTCCTGCTGGGGGACACATTGTTTGACACTAACCGCACTGAATGGACTCTCTGGGGGAGCTGGTGGCCGTTGAGCCTTTGGGCCGAATCCTGTTTGATTGAGTGTAACGGTTCTGTACCTGCAGAAAAGAAAGACTGGCCGAAGGACACTAGCATGCTCTTTTTATTCCTGCATTTCTTGATGAATCTGAGACGTCTTCCTCCTCCTCCCTCTCTTTGTCTTCCTTTCTCCAGCTCTAGCCTGGCTAAACTCACAGAGCAGCTTCAGGCCACACAGGGCAGGTGAGCCCACAGCTCTGTGTGGCCTTCTCCCCCCCGCTGTGCATCCCCCACCTGTCTGCAGCTCGTCCCCGTGTGCCTGTCTCTCACCGCCATGTTTACTGTCAAATAAGACATGCTTTGTATTTTCACTTTCTGCATGTTGTTGTATCACACACACACACACACACACACACACTAATAGCAATTGTTAATACTAGCAATTACCATTACTACTAATTTAAACCCAGTATTTTACAACTATTTTCCACCAGACTTGATTATTTTCTCATTCGATTGAATTGATTTGTAGGCCGTGCATGAAATAAATGAGGAGTATTGATAGAATAACTGGTGGATGCAGCAGAGTAACAAGGACGACAGCAGTATTTCCCCGACCAGTGATCAGGCGCCTCCCCAAGAAACCCTGTTTCATTTCTTTCTTTACTTTTACAATCATCTGCCGATGGGCTCAAGCGCCCACAGGTGAGCACCAGCGGGGACCCCCTCGCAGAATGAGACGGTGGGTAATGAGCCTTCATCATGTCAGCAGCAGTAGGTGTGGTGGCAGGAGGAAAAATGAAAGTTCTTATCAAGACTGATTGAATAAATACCAAGAAGATATCTTTAGATAGATACTTAGATGTAAGAACGCCCCACTTCATGAGATCATTACACGCGTGTACCTATTGTATGGTCATGGATCCGTTGTGTCCACAGGTATCGGGAGTTGGAGGAGAAGCTTGATTACCTGCAGAAGAGCTCAGCTCAGCGGGACAAAACCGAAGCTGTGCTCAAGCAGAAGGACAAGGACTGTGTCCAGGTATGAGCTGCGACCCGTTCCTCCTCCTCCTCGGCCCACGAGGCTCAGCCAGCTCCATGCAAACGTCACCTGCAGCCCCAGTGACGTCCAGCGTTTCCCATTTCCACAGCTGGCCAAGGACTGCGAGGCTCTGAAAGCCCAAGCCACGTCCCTGCTAGGGGAGCTGAACGAGAGGCAGAGCTGCCTGGAGAAGAGCGAGCGCGAGCGCAAAGTGTCGGAGGAAAAGTAAGCTGCGGCGTCGGCGTGCGTGGCTACACGAGGCCTCTTGAGTGCAGGCGTGCTGACGGGTCGAGCGCTCTTCTCTGTGTCAGGCTGTGCAGCAAGACGAAGGCCCTGCAGGTGGCGGAGCAGGAGCTGGAGCAGCAGAGGAAGCAGCATCACGTGGCCATGGACAAGCTGCTGCTGCAGACACAGAGCCTGGAGCAGGCCCTGAAGACCGAGAGGCACGTGGTCACGGAGGAGAGGTGCGTGCCACGCTGCGCTTTTTCTCGGCCCTCGTGGAACAATGCGACGGCTGTGCCGCTTCGCCGTGGTAATTGTTACTTCCTGCTTTAGTTCACGATCAGACGTTTGATTTTTTTTTCCCCTGTCAGGAAAAAGCTGAGCCAGTTGCAACACGCCTACACGTGTCTCTTTAGGGACTATGATAATAAAGTGAAGAGTGAGGTAAGAACCCGTCCAAACGGATCAGCTGTCAGCCGTCTCACGTCCGTAGTCACGCCGTGACCCTCCTCTTAGTTCCAGGGGGAAGACCTGTGCAGCCGGCTGGAGGAGGCGGAGCGGGCGCTGGCCCTGAAGCAGGACCTGATCGACAAACTGAAGGAGGAGGTGGAGCAGCAGAAAGGCTCCTTGGAGACTGTTCCCGTCCTCACTGCACAGGTACAGTCACGCCTGCACGCCTCCTCCATTCAGCCCCCACGTCGTGGTTCAGGCAGCATTGCGTCATTGGTCATCTCCTCGGTGGACACGGTTCCTTTTGGCCCGTCAGCTACCAATGGGCCTCTATAAGCCACAGCCACGTCTTAACAAGCTTGTATGTGACGCCAGGTGGCTTTGTCTCCCTCCCTCACTGTCCCGGTCTTCGCTCAGGCTGAGATCTACAAGGCAGATTTCCTAGCCGAGCGAGAAGCCCGTGAGAAGCTGAACCAGAAGAAGGAGGATCTGCAGGATCAGCTGACTCAGGCCATCGCCGAGATCGACAGGCTCAAAGTGGAAGCCACGTCACGGTAAAAAAAAAAACCCCACACTACGTGTGTGCTGCACAAACCGCTGACCGCTCAGGCTCCGTCTATCATCGCTGACCCATAGACTGAGCTTTACTGGCACCTTGGTGGAAGGTCGGCTGTTGGCACATGGTCCAGCCTGTAGCTGCCACTTTCCCCTGTGGATCAACAAACACTGACGTGTCTGAACATTGGTCCTCTTCTGTCTCAGTGTACGGATGGAGCAGATGAAGCTGAGACACCAGGAGGACTTCCCAACGCGGACGCCACACATCCCCCCCCCACAAGGTACACGCAGACCAGACAGGCACATAGACGCACGTCAGAAAAGTAGTTTGATCATTACAAGATCACAAGATCCAGGCCTCATTTTTATTAATAAAAGCCAAAGGAGAAGAGCAACAGCTGCACCACTGCGGTTTGTATTGCAGCAATTGAGGTTCCAACACTGACGTGTTTCATCACATTGTCGTCCTCTACTTTACGTACAACACCACAGTACCTTTATCGATCTTGAAACAAGTCCTAACCTGCTGTCTTCTCCGATGCAGCTTTCAACACGGTGCCCCCTGCCGCCTCCTTCCGAGTGCCCGGGTTGGCAGCGGGGGGGGCAGCCGGAGCCGAGGAGCTGCCCGATTTATGCTGTCCTAAGTGCCACTACCAGGCTCCGGACATGGACACGCTGCAAATACATGTCATGGACTGTATACAGTAATATGAGCACAGTTCATCCATGAGGCCATATAAACCCATATATATATATATATATACATCGATACAGATATATGTGTGTATAGTAACACAGTATATTGACGTTCCTTGTGTCTAAAGATGTTGGTAGTTGCACCTTACGCTCTCTGCCTTGTCACCTGATAACCTTGTAATCTAGAAACACACGTTCCTACCATGCAAAAGGATCACATATGTCCGGATTTAGACAAGCAACAATCCGACAAGTATATGAAGAGGTGAATGACTAGATAATCAGCATGCTATGTTCCCCTAGAGAGGGATTCAACATTTACTGTAGCTTTTCCACTTCTGCACCCGCCCCCCCCTGCACATCTGTATATGTTTATGGTCCCTGATGCATCGTCCCTCCTGCCTACGTCCCTGGAAGGCATTGTCCGTGTTAATCACTTTAATAATCAAACGTGGAACAAGTGAGAAGGAGAAACACACGATAACGTGAAGAACCCAGTGAGCGTAAATAGTATTGAATGTTCAAACATGTTTTGGTCATACATGTTGCAGTCTACATTGCCTACAAACATATTCTAAAGTGTTAAAGATGGATTTTGTCTCCGTATTCTCTGTGTAGACCTCTGCTTTATTTCTGATGCCAGACCGACCTTCAACCCCGCGTGGCTCATTCCGTGGCCCTTCTCCTGCATCATCTAGAACTGTGCACGAGGAGGCACCCTGAGGGTCTTTCACTCAGTGTGAATAGTCTGCAGTTACAGATCATTTGGTTCAAATAATCTTGTTTTGAAACTGTCGAAGATTTACAAAATAAAATAAAAAGAAATCAGTTGTTTATTTGTCAAATTTGTCCAAAAGCATCCGTGTAGATCCACAGGACATGAGGACGCCTCGCGCTGCGTCTGTCGTTATTGTCCTTTTGTTTTTGAGAAACTCTTCAACCTTTGACCTTTAACCGCCTGCTCGACAGCTTGGCCGCGCGGTTGTAAAACACACTCTGTCTTTGAGACGTGTGCCTTCTTAACTCTTCACACAAAGTTATGTTTGTTGACAATTTGCAGGGGAAGCAAACGTCTTTGTTATATTACACATGGGGTTTTTACCGTAACAGATTTATGTTGCACCATACAGAGAACGGTTTCTGTAAGAACAGTACTATCAAGTGGTTGATATGAAGTGTCTTATCACCAATAATCACATTATGCTGCTATAACCTCATCCTACTGTTACTTGTATGTATTTGGTGCTGTTACCATGAAGTGGCCTTACCGTAATAACTGGAATTATTCTTTTGATCATTGACATTAATACCCAAGCACAGCTAAATGACAATAAATCCTTTCCCATTCTCTCTCTCCGTGGGGACATTACGTGTCACGGTGTCACATGTGGAGCTGCTCAAACTGAGGAGCGACACACAGAAAGGGACCGGAAGCAGTAAACCCACCTTCAAAGTAAGAGCGGTGACCCCACATCCCATGACGGCTGCGCCGTCTCTGAGCTTTACATTGCATTTGTTTTCTACATCTTTACTAATTGTATTAATTTAACTCCAAAGGAGTTTTGTTTAAAGCCGCAGATCCGGTTCCGTGGATCTCAAACAGACGAACTCTACTACACGACCGGAAGCCGCATCGGTCCGCTTTGAGTGAACCGGAGCGCGCGCGCGGCCGGACGCGCGCTCCTTTCGACCCGCGGTCTTTATCAGTCGGCGCGTGTCTGAAGCGTCTCCAGCAGGCATGTCGGGCTCAGCTACCCCGCCGCCGCCGCCGCCGGAGCTCGTAGGAGCCGACGGCTGTTTCCCCCCCGGATACAAGCCGTTCAAGCCCGAGGAACACGGCCTGGAGCGCGGCTTCCGTCTCACGGCGTTCTCGGACCTGAAAGGATGAGGCTGCAAGGTCCCGCAGGAGGCTCTGCTCAAACTCCTGGCGGGACTGGAGGCGGACCGGGCCGACGGGACCGGGAAGGCCGGAGACCAAGCGTTGGACTTCGGCCAACAGCTGCCCGGCCCTCGACTCGGTGAGAGACGCGCTGGAGCTTCACGCCACACACTCCGACGTCGGCTAGCTTAACTGTTGCTAACCGCGTTAGCTCGGGTTGCGTCATGTGACGGATGGGCAGCAATGGATGATCCATTTAAAGCCTGTTTGTTTTAAAAGGCCTAAATCGATCGAACCTGTTAACCTATAACACAAATACAGTCTCAATGAGCTGCGTCGATTCGAATGCTAATGACGTTAATCGATAACTTCAGCTAACCGACGTTAGCCGAGAGGACCGAAGATCCGCGAGTTGTCCATTGACCAGCGGCGTGAATCCGCACAAACGGGCTTCCGGTCTGACGGGGTCACGACCTGCGGCGGAGCGGCTCGGTTTGCTGCTTTAGCGCGACGCTGCGCGCGTTGGATGCGTTCAGGTGCCGTTTCAAGGCGCACGCGCACCCACTCATGGCGCCGGCGTGTAACCTTGCTTGCTTGCAGGCGTGGGGATGGACTGCTGCGTGATCCCACTCCGGCATGGGGGGCTCTCCCTGGTCCAGACCACAGACTTCTTCTACCCGCTGGTGGAGGATCCCTACATGATGGTGAGTGTCAGAATGAATGGATTAGCATGGGGGGGTGACCTTTGGCCCCTCCGGCCCCTCCGTGGGGATATCTTGACTTGTTTTGATTTGTCTCTGTCTCAGGGAAGGATAGCGTGCGCTAACGTCCTCAGTGATCTCTACGCCATGGGCATCACGGAGTGTGACAACATGCTGATGCTGCTGAGCGTCAGCCAGAAGATGAACGACAAGGTGGCGTTGTGTGTTCTGTGTAATGCTCTTTTCATTGAGCTTGTGGCTTCTCCACTAATTAAGTTTGCACACAAGTTGCAATGAGTGCATTATGTGTTTGAAAATGAACTTATTGTGCATGTAGGACCGGGAGCGGGTGATGCCGCTGATGATTCAAGGCTTTCGTGATGCAGCAGAGGAGGGGGGGACGTCTGTGACGGGTGGCCAGACGGTGATCAACCCCTGGATCATCGTAGGCGGAGTAGCATCCGTCGTCTGCCAGCCGAACGAGTTCATCATGTGAGTCAACGCTTTTTCCTGGCGTGGGAAGGGTCTCGTTGTTTGACACCTCATCTTCTTCCGTGATTTGGCCTTTTCAAACGCACCTTTTTGTGTATTAAGGGAATAGATTTGACCTTGTGTAGAAATAAACCTGCTAGTGAGCTTGTTGATCTGAATTTAGGAAGCTGCCTGTCACTCACTCAACATCTCCAGTTTGGAAACAATGACGACATTCGTATGTGTTTGCACACAGTTTGCAACATTGTGTGTGTGTGTGCTTTATAAAAATGACCCCACCGAACTGCATGCTGGGTACAGCTCACAACAAGAAGTAACTCTGCTGCTACATGAAAACACGAAAAACCAAGTTTGGGTAGGCGAGCTTTGAACAGCTGTTTGCAGCCACAGCAAGCTAACATAACAGCTAACACGCTAACTCGCCAGCTGTTCGAGTATCTACTGTCAGAATCTTTAATACCGTGATATGGATTTTTGTTCTGGACCGATTTATTTAGAAATAACATCCTGATCTTGATTCATTATAGACCCCCTCCCCCGCTTCCTTTTTGTCTTTATTATCCCCATCGAGTGAAAACCAAACGCCTTAGAACATGTCGAGGGGGAGGAGTGTCGCATGGACGGGCGCTTTGAGGCTCTGCACCTCTTGATCGGGGCTCACATGTGACTCCGTCCCTCCTCTCAGGCCGGACGGGGCGGTGCCCGGGGACGTCTTGGTTCTGACCAAACCTCTGGGGACGCAGGTGGCTGTGAATGCTCACCAGTGGCTCGATCAGGTCAGCCACCGCTCGCATCAACAGCGTTGTGTGCCACGTTGTTCATGCTAGTTACGTCGTCGCCGTACTGTCCTCACCCTCCTGTCTCCTCAGACTGAAAGGTGGAACAAGATCAAGCTGGTCGTCACAAAAGAGGAAGTGAAGGAGGCCTATCAGGAAGCCATGTTCTCCATGGCAACGCTCAACCGCACAGGTACACACACACACCTGCGCGGAGTCCCTCCCACTACAGATCGTCTCTCCTCCCGCCTCATTATTGCTTTGGGGCTTTCTGTTTACATGGAGGGGGAGTGAGTGCCGAGTAGGGCTGCCACTAGCGCTTATTTCTGTTATTGTACATGATGTTAATGCACATAAATAATATATAAACATTACATTGTAATACAAAAAAGTGCAAATATTAATCATCAGTTGCTCAGACTAGAAATGAAGCCTCTGCGGGTGACGAGCACGTGGAGGACGCTCAGTCCACCTGAGGCCGCACGAGCCTCTGCAGGTACTAAAGGAGGGAAACGCACTAGTTTTTAGAACTACCGTTCTGTGTTGGGAGGATGCTACGTGGAGGAGGTCAACTATCCAGAACTAAAAGACTGATTTACTGCATTGCACTGAACAATTTGTTCATTTGTCCCTATTGTGAAAAAGGCTTTTACAGTGACGGGGGAATGGTACTAACACAATGGCAATCCTTAAAATGCCCAGGGTGCCACACGTAGCGATAGCAAGCATCCTCCATGAGACGCTCTGCTGTCCAACATGTAAGCGTGAACCTTTCCATGAGTTAACGCAGCGTTGCCATCAGGAGAAGACGTGGAGGCTCCAGGACGCTTCGCGTTTTAAATGTTTGTGCTGAGAGAACCCTGAACGAAAGAGTCGTTCCGAGGATCCACAAACGCCAGTAGGAAGGACCTGATGAGTCGGCCTGTTTGTTCCTCTGTGACCTTTTTGTCGTTGTGGTGGTCCAAGTCGCTGACGTGAATGTGCGTCTCCAGCTGCAGGCCTGATGCACAAGTTCCAGGCTCACGCTGCCACGGACGTGACGGGTTTCGGGTTGCTGGGACACGCAAACAACCTGGCAGCACAGCAGCGAGACGAGGTGGCCTTCGTGATCCACAACCTGCCAATCATAGCCAAGATGGCTGCCATCAGTAAAGCCTGTGGGAACCTGTTCAACCTGATCCAGGGCACGTCAGCAGAGACTTCTGGTATGAAAAGTGACCTCCGCTCAGTAAATGTTGCCCTGCCGTGTGTTTGTATTTGTACAGTAGAGCATGCGTGTTCTTACCCCCCCGTGCAGGCGGGCTGCTGGTGTGTCTTCCCAGAGAGCAGGCGGCCAAGTTCTGCTCGGAGATGAAGAGCCAGAGCTCGGCAGCTGGAGGTCAAGGGGCGGCGGGTGGCGCGTGGATAATCGGGATCGTAGAGAAAGGCGACCGCCGCGCTCGGATCATCGACAAGCCCCGCATCATCGAGGTCCCTGCACGAGGAAGCCAGACCGCCAATCAGGAGAACAACTCGGCCAGTCCCAGCCCCAACCTCTCATAGAGAGTGTGTGTCTGTGTGTGTGTGTGCACGTACACGCACACTGCTGTGATTCTCATCCAGTCAAAACACTGAAAGCACACCGACCAAATTCCCTGCCGTCTTTCCCGGCAGGGCTGCACAGCGATGTGGTTTCTCCAGCTCAGCTGGGCCTGCTTGTCACCAGTTGGGAATGGGTGTGCTGTGGTACCACCAGTTTTATACAAATCAGCTTTTACTAGACCAACCTTTATTTTTCCTTCTGTAATCTTAAATTACTTAAATTTCTACAGAGTAAACATTCCATATCCTTCTTGCCCGTGAATAATAATGAATAATTGGGTGTAAATGTGTGTGTTTGGCATCATCGGGCTGCTTTGCGGTGGCGAAGTGGAACTGAGGTGTTTGTTTTTTGTTTTTCTCCACGTGGATGTGATGATGATAATGGTCATTCATGTCCGTGAATGTAGCGGGAACTGGCTCCTGGCTCCGCCCACGCGGCCCGGAGGACGGCCTGAGCAGCTTCCTCTGGGCCTGCTGGGTGCTTCAGAATGCCTGTCTGTCAGCTGATTGGCTGACCAGCACCAAGCCCCTCCCCCTTCCCTTTTATGAAGCTCTGCCTTTAAACCCCCGCCAACGGGGCCGGTGGAGTGGATGTTTGCCTTCGGATTGGGTCGGGCTCAGGCTGCTGGAGGTCTACAGCTGTATGTTGGTGTGTTTCCTGTTTTTCACAATCAATAAAACCATCAACTCACACGCGTATACTGTTTGGAAGCTGTGTGAGTACAGTGTGGACTGTCTTTGGGCCTGGCTAAAGAGTTTATCAGAATACACTGCCGACTTGCATAGTGCAGGAAAGCACTCGCTTTGCATTGAAATATGACCTGTTTGGGATCAACCAGAGCAGAAAGTAAACCCAAGTAACATCATGCACAAAGGGCAAATATTCAATTTGATTATTCAAATAAATTTTAAGCATTACAAAATTGAACAAAAGGTATGTCATGAAAAGCGTTCTCACAGAACAAATACTAGTTTAGATATTGTAGCGGTGGTTGGGAACATCGTCACTGCTCAACCAGGTGTAAAAAGAGCTTGTGCTTGAGCCCCACGTGCACTGAGATAAAGAACAAGGACATTATTTGTCCCTGATGGACAGATCAATCGGAGTGAACATGCTAATAAAGACGTGCTGCCTCCATGTGAAGCTGAAGGAAAAGACCCAGCTATGAGCAGCTAAGTGAGACAAAAGTACCTCACGAGTATATTCGAATAGGTAGTTGTCTTCCATCGCCGTAGTACCCTGCTGGTAAATACCATTGTACGGGATCATCTTTCCAAATGTGGGGGCCCCAGCAGCGCCTTCAGTCTCTACACAGGACGGAGGCATAAACCGTCGTCTTGTGTTGTTGCCTGTGGCATCACAAGTGGTACCATATGTGTGCAGGTCCTCAGAGTGCTACAGGCCACGAGAGGAATCCAACATCCATATAGGAAGGCTGGACAGGGTTCGGGAAAACATGAGTTTTGTCATCCGTGTTCTTGCCTTGAATATGTTTAATCAATCATAGAAACTCTGGCCGTGAATTAGAGGGAAATGAAATCAAATAAACATTTGTATTTGAGTGAAGAATCTCAATATCAACTTTTTACAAATGGACTGAAGGATCATGTGATTATTAAAATATTTATATTTCTCTACTGATATGTGCTACGAATTCAATTACTTTCATATGTGTGCAGATTGAGGTCTGAATCCGTAACTACACTTAGATGTCTGGCTTGGTTTGTGTTTCATAACATCAGCATTGAACAGAATTGAACATTGAAGCTGAATCTGTTGACAGACGAACTGGGATCAGGAGCTAAAAGGAAGGCAATTATTATTTATTAGAAAGAGGGTTTGTATTGAGAGAGATCGTCGTCCTCATCAAGGTGTGCAGACAGGTAGCAAATGACGCAGTGGGCCGTCGAGGACCTGGGAGCAGCGTGCCGTTCCTGCTCCGACCAGCAGGGAGCAGCGTGCCGTTCCTGCTCCGACCAGCAGGGAGCAGCGTGCCGTTCCTGCTCCGACCAGCAGGGAGCAGCGTGCCGTTCCTCCTCCGACCAGCAGGGAGCAGCGTGCCGTTCCTGCTCCGACCAGCAGGAGCAGCGTGCCGTTCCTGCCGTTCCGACCAGCAGCGGAGCAGCGTGCCGTTCCTCCGACCAGCAGGGAGCAGCGTGCCGTTCCTGCTCCGACCAGCAGGGAGCAGCGTGCCGTTCCTGCTCCGACCAGCAGGGAGCAGCGTGCCGTTCCTGCTCCGACCAGCAGGGAGCAGCGTTCCTGCCCGACCAGTTCAGCTGCCGTTCCGACCAGCAGGGAGCAGCGTGCCGTTCCTCCTCCGACCAGCAGGGAGCAGCGTGCCGTTCCTGCTCCGACCAGCAGGGAGCAGCGTGCCGTTCCTCCTCCGACCAGCAGGGAGCAGCGTGCCGTTCCTGCTCCGACCAGCAGGAGCAGCGTGCCGTTCCTCCCCGACCAGCAGGGAGCAGCGTGCCGTTCCTGCTCCGACCAGCAGGGAGCAGCGTGCCGTTCCTCCTCCGACCAGCAGGGAGCAGCGTGCCGTTCCTCCTCCGACCAGCAGGGAGCAGCGTGCCGTTCCTCCTCCGACCAGCAGGGAGCAGCGTGCCGTTCCTCCTCCGACCAGCAGGGAGCAGCGTGCCGTTCCTGCTCCGACCAGCAGGGAGCAGCGTGCCGTTCCTGCTCCGACCAGCAGGGAGCAGCGTGCCGTTCCTGCTCCGACCAGACCAGCAGGAGCAGGGAGCAGGAGCTGCGTGCCGTTCCTGCTCCGACCAGCAGGGAGCAGCGTGCCGTTCCTCCTCCGACCAGCAGGGAGCAGCGTACCACGGAACCGATAGTAGAAGAAGAAAAGCGGAAGTGTGCCGTGGGTAAACAATCGAGTCACCGAGTCACGACACGGACGCTCCTCCAGGTTTGACCGGTCACGTTTTAAAGGTTTGAGGCACCGTTACGTGAGGAGGACGTGTGACGTAGCGTGTGACGAGCCGTCCGCCATGCCTTACCTGGGCAGCGAGGACACGGTGCGGGAGCTGAGGAGACATCTGTCCAACCCCAACGTCCAGTCCGACCCGCTGCGCTACCGGAGCTCCATCCTCAAAGTGATCAGGTCAGTCTGCTCCACCCGCCGCAGGGAGCCGTGGTCCCCCCGCGCCCCCACCCAGGTGGAGAGGCCTCCATCCCAGTTCCACCCAAACCAAGGACAGTCCCGCCGATCTCGACTCTACTTCTTTAGTATTAATCAGTGAGTTTTGACACACCAGAAGGCTCAGCTGGGATGTGTCTCTGAGGTCCACAGAGACAATAGAATGTCCTGTTTCTTTCCCATAATGCCCGGCTGTCTACCTTTCACACCTTTTTAATCATGTCAAGTATCTAAATGTCAGCTTCCACATTCTAACCTGCTTTTAGGCTCAACGATGCAGCGTGGTAACGTGACTCCCCCGTCCTCCCCCTCTCCCCCCCCAGGGCCATGTCCCAGGGTGTGGATGTAGCAGGCCTGTTCAGTGAGATGGTGAAAGCCTGTGCCACAGTGGACATAGTCCAGAAGAAGCTGGTCTATGTCTTCCTGTGCTCCTATGCCACTCTGAACCCAGAGTTGTCTCTGCTGGTCATCAACACGTTGAGGAAGGACTGCCAGGACCCAAACCCCATGGTGCGCAGCCTGGCCCTGAGGAACATGGTCAACCTCAGGTGAGGCGCGCCGCACGCGACGTCCGCACAGGCCTTCACGCCGCCGCTGGGCCTGACCGTGCGTCTGCGTGTTCCCCAGGTTGCCCAGTCTGGTGGAGTACGTGGAGCAGCCTCTGAGCGCAGGACTGAGGGACCGAGCCGCTTGCGTGCGGCGGGTGGCCGTTCTCGGCTGGGCGAAACTGCACAATCTCCAGCCCGGTTCTGAGATCGGTAGGATGGGTGCAGTGACGCTCTGGTCCAAAAGTGTTTACTGGTACATTGTCTGGACCAGTTTATACGTTATTAACACGCTAACTTATTATCTTATTATTAGCGCAGGAATTAGTTAACGCTGACAACTACTATTTCATAGCGCAGGAACAGGTTATTATTACGATAGTCCTTTGCTCGCTGGACATTTTTGTTTTGAATCTCTTCCTAGAACCAAAGTTATTTTTAATTTGTATCATTAAAAGTGTGTTTTTCTTTTTCTTAACTGAGATTCTTCTAAAGGAATCCAGTTTTGACATTTTATCTCATAATTTCAACTTTCTAAGTCATAATTTGGACTTTCTAGCCCTTTTTTTGTGGCGGAAATGGACTTACTTACTAATTGCATTGTGGTTAAATCAGGTAAAAGAAAAAATAATGTTTAGATTAAGAAAATGATATTTTGTTAACATTTTCTTGACATGAGATCGACAATGTCAGTTGATAAATCGGTTATTTCCACCGCGCCTCTACAAAGAGTTCAGTGGTAGCTGAAGTGTCCGTCACTCCGTTTCGTGCTCTTCGTTCCTCGCGGTTCCTCAGATGCAGCAGTGGTGAACGAGCTGTACGGCCTGCTGAGGGATCCAGACCCGGTCGTGATGGTGAACTGCCTGCGAGCGCTGGAGGAGATCCTGAAAGAGGAGGGGGGGATGGCGATCAATAAGCCCATCACCCACCACCTCCTGAACAGGTGGGACGGATGGAGAACCACGCCTCAGTCAAAGGGACTCTTTTGCGTGGTGGAGATGTTCACATGGAGACGCTAAAGCCCCAAAGTGTTCTTTGTCTTCAATCACGTCTCAGCCGTCACATTCTACTCCGTTTACCTTCTGCTCTGTGTAAATATGGTGAACTTCTCCCCCTGCAGACATTTAATAACTGCACCATAGTCTCTAGTGCCACCGGGGGGCAGACGAGCAGGGAAACCGTGAGCCTCTAATGGAAGGCTGAGCTCCTGCTAACGCGCTCGCTTACTGATTTAAAACCAATGACCATCATCTTAATACTGGAAGTCCTCAAAGTTGCACTTTCTTATGTATTTGTTCTCATGTGCTCAAAGACACTTATTATTTGTCCTCCCAGGTTGGGGCAGTTGGATGTTTGGGGTCAGTGCGAGGTGTTGAGGGTCCTCCAGCGGTACCGTCCCCAGTCAGAGAGCGAGCTGTTTGACATCCTGTCCCTGCTGGACGCCTCCCTGGTCAGCCCCAACCCCCCGGTCATGGCGGCTACCCTCAGCCTCTTCCTGGTCCTTTGCCCCGACCTGCCGGCCGTGAGCTTCGCGGCCCTGGAGCGCGTACGTGGACCCCTGCTGGCGGCCTGCGGCAGCGCGTCCGGGGAGACCAGGTTCACTGCTCTGTGCCACATCCAGGTCCGTGCCAACCCAGACGCCACACGCGCCCGGCGGAAGGTTCTCTGTTCGAACGGCGGGTCACATGATCTGTAGCCGCCTTCCGATCCGATCACGTGACCTGCCGTTCGATGGGGGGACATGGCGATATTCAGACGCACGACAGCGCTCCAACCATAGAGGAAGAAATGTAGCGACGGCGCATGCTAAATAACTAAAGAAATAAAAGGAGGACAAGGGGGCAGGAGTCAGTCTGCTGCTCGCAGGCGCTTATCAAACATCACTTTATGAGCAAATACAGGATCCCGTTGTGTTCATTTCTAAAGCCGCATTAAGACACTTTATTTAAGGCGCTGTGATCTGAACCCCGTACGGCAACGTCGCGGTCATGAAGAGAAGGGTCTGGTTCTGATCCGAGCAGCGAGCGCTGCTGCCGGATCCCAGTTCGTGCACTCAATGCAATGCAGACTTTTGATAATCATAATAATTTTCAGACCATTTTATGTCACTGTGCATAATGACAATATGACAGCATCATGATACACGTTTTATTGTCAGAACGTTATCGTCTCTCTTCTCTCGCTCGGTTTAAAGCCCAAATGTTCCCACAGCGGAGCTGAACATTGCAGCTTCGTCCATTTGGACTCGTTCATCCTGATTGTCTGTAGAGGTCACGAAAAATAACCCTCCACAACCCGGTGGGTTCACGCGTTCCCTGTCGGTGTGGAGGCGCTGCTCAAGCCCCGCCTCCCACAAGGAGAGACAAGAGGACAGCGCCATGGACGATCATTTAGATCCACCAAAAGTGATCACACGGCGACACACACACCCGAGGGACACGGCGACACACACACCTGAGGGACACGGCGACACACACACCTGAGGGACACGGCGACACACACACCTGAGGGACACGGCGACACACACCCGAGGGACACGGCGACACACACACCTGAGGGACACACACCTGAGGGACACACACCTGAGGGACACGGCGACACACACACCCGAGGGACACGGCGCACACACACCCGAGGGACACACACCTGAGGGACACGGCGACACACACACCCGAGGGACACGGCGACACACACACCTGAGGGACACGGCGACACACACACCTGAGGGACACACACCTGAGGGACACGGCAACACACACCTGACCGGCGAGGGACACGGCGGCACACACACCCTGAGGGACACACACCTGAGGGACACACACCCGAGGGACACGGCAACACACACCCGAGGGACACGCCTACCGAGTGACACGGCGACGCGCACGGCGACGCACACACCCGAGGGACACGGCCATCACACACCTGAGGGACACGGCGTGACACACCTGAGGGACACGAACGCACACACGCCTAACCCTCACACGCAGTGAGCCGTGAACCACAGGACCATCTGATTGGCTGAGAGGTGTGTGGTGCAGCGTGTCCTGAGGGCATCTGGTTGCACATCGAGCACCAGGTCATCAGATGAGTTCTTTCCATCGGCGCGTTGACGGCTCCGGTGCAAAGTACTCGCATTCGCTAGTTGCTTCCTCTGCCAGTGGGACTCTCTGGTCAGGTGGACGAGTCGACACATTCTGAGCCATGAAATGTCTGTTTGTCTCCAGCTGCTGTTGCGTTCTCTCCCCGGCCTGATGGGGGCGCACTACAAGCGCTTCTTCTGCGGTTACGCCGAGCCGGCCTACATCAAGCAAAGGAAGATGCAGGTGATTCAAGTTCATTTATTCCTCCTGCCGTCCATCGCTGTGTCGTGACTGAAGCTGGAGGTTCTTTACCAACGGGACCTCTGCTGGGTTCATGGAAGGTTCATGAGTGGTCCTCATGATGACGGCTGATTCAATTCTCTCATGCTCAGCAAAGGAGCTTCAATGCTTCCTTACCTAGGTCCTTAAGGAACCACTGGACCTTCCTTTATGAAGGGAAAGGAGATCATTCAAATCATTCAGATCATTTAAATTTCCCCGCTGCAGACTGACGTCACCAACGTGCGTCTCAGAGCTACGTCCCTTAGTGAAAGTGGAGACGGAGTCCCTAAACACCGCGGTGTCTTTTTGTCCTTCGCCCCGGGACGCTTCCAGAGAGGTCACGAGTAGACGTTAGGGGGCCTCTTCATGGCCACTTGAATCCATCCTAAAGCTGGAAGAGGGAAGCCAGATAGACTGGACCTCTGATTGGTGCTAACGGCGTGGTGCTAACGGCGTGGTGCTAACGGCGTGGTGCTAACGGCGTGGTGCTAACGGCGTGGTGCTGCAGGTGCTGGTGGAGCTGGTCAATGACGACAACGTGGCCATGTTGCTGGATGAGCTGAGAGGATACTGCACTGATGTCAACGCCGACACGGCGCAGGCCGCCATCTCCGCTATAGGTGAGCGCGCGGCTACGTGGCAGCACGCCGTCTTTAACCATGTCTGTCTAATGCGCAACCAGATATTCAAATGTAGTCCATTTTTGAAAGCGAATATTCGAACGTCCTTTTTGAGCACCTGTAAGGGCTAGAAAAGTTCTCCACCCTCAGTTTGCTCATCTGATCGAACCGGCGCGTTTTGTACCCTTTGTGCACGAGGCCCGCGGTCTCCTACGCGCTCGTTTCCAGACCGATGGAGGTCTGAAGTCTGCTGTGTGTGTGTTGCAGGTCGCATCGGGCGGAGCTACAGCGACCGGTGTCTGCAGATCCTGACTGGACTGCTGGGGCTCCAACAGGAGCACATCACGTCTGGTGGAGTTCACACACACTCGCTGCACTGGCCCGGTGACCTCGCACTCCGCTGCCACTGACCGCTGTCCCCCTCTGTCCTCAGCGGTGGTGCAGACCATGCGTGACCTGGTGTGGGTCTGTCCTCAGTGCAGCGACACCGTGTGTTCGGCGCTGGAGGGCTGCGAGGAGACGCTGCAGGACAGTCAGGTCAGACCAGACTGAGCTTTGGCTTTTATTCGTGCTCTTCTCACCGGAGAGTTTGGCCTCAGTAAATAAAAGGGTCGTATGTTAAGTTCAATTCTAAGCACCCAGATGTTAGTCATCAATCAACATCAGCAAACAGGAATTACAGCCTCTGGGTTCGTCAGGCGGTGCCTTCCCCCCGTAGACTTATGTTGGGGACTATTTGGACTAACGCTGCCCGGCAGTCTGTCTTCCAGCAACACGTCCCCCCAGGCATCTTCTGTTCATGAGAGCGGGGGTCTTGATCGTGAGCGGCGGCGCCTGCGGCCGCGGAGGACCAATCAGCACCCGGATGTAGAACGTGGTCTGGAGCCCCGCAGGGTTCCGCTTTGACGCCGCTCTGTTCTTTGTGCTCATCCTGGTCCAGGGCAGGCAGGCCTTGCTGTGGCTGCTGGCCGTGCACGGGGAGCGAGTCCGCAGCGCCCCCTACACGCTGGAGGGCTTCATCGATGGAGTGAGGGGCGAGGCCTCTCCGGGAGTCAAGATGGAGCTGCTGACGACCACCATGAGGCTGTTTGTGTGCCGGCCCGCCGAGACGCAGGACATGCTGGGACGCCTGCTGCACCACTGCATCGGTCTCATAGCTCAGATTCTCCTTTGTGACGGGGGGGTACAACTCATTCGGTCTGGGTTGGGATAAGGCCGCTCATTGTCCCACTTTGTGTGTCCCAGAGGAGGAGACGGACATGTGCGTGCGGGACCAGGCACTTCTCTACTACCGCCTGCTGCGTTGTGGTATGGAGGAGACACGCAGGGTCCTCGGGGGTCGGAGGTCGGAGCCTTCTCTGGGCGTTTTGATTGGCCGCCGGCGGAGCCCATCAGCCAGTGGGCCTCCAGCTTCAACACTCTGGAGCCTCTGAAGCAGGGCGCTGGGGAGACGGAGACCACCGGCAGAGCGAGCCCTCGACATGCGGCCTTTGACCTTGACAGTGACCTCTCGGACACTCTGAACTCGGGTGAGTGAAGACGCTTCTGGAGGAGGACCAGGACGCGTTTCCCAGTCTTCTATTGTCCCGCTGTGGGGACAGGAGGGGCAGCCGGGTGGTCTTCTGCTGCTGCAGCCCCTCTTCTCCAAGGCTCCACTCGTTGTGCGTTCAGATGGTGTTCTGCATTGCTTGGTGGTAACCTCCACCCAGTCCGCCTGTTCTCCTCTGACCTCTGACCTCAAGGCCTTTTCAAAAGTAAACCACAGCAGTGTTTTTGAGGGCTGTTTGGATAAATTAGTGCTTCTTATTTATTAGTTGTTCTTAGTTATATATAACAAAACAACAATGTTATAACGCCGTCCACTGACACATCTTCATAGAGGAGAAAATAACAACGTCTCACGTCTCTGCACTCAGAGCGACCCCGTTGCGCGGCGGTTAGTTGTCGCTTCAGGTTTCAGCTCGGTGGCTGGAAGAGGACAGACGAATGAAACTGGCTCGTGTTCTTTAGCTCGATTCCCCTCCTGGCGACGCAGTTTCATTTACTGTCACAATGTTGCCGCTCCTCGCTCACCCTGTCCTCGCCCGTCTTCTCCAGGCGCAGGGGGGTTTTCCTTTTCCCCCGCTGGCGTCCAGGCGCCCCCCCTCACCTTGTCCCTCTCGCCGGCGCTCAGCCCGGAGGAGTTTGAGCGCCTGTGGACGCGGCGACGGGCGCCGCCTGCCGAGGAAGGTGATCAAGCGGGGAAAGGGGACACTTTCACGTCAGTCTGTCCCTCTTCATGGGACAAGTTTGTCGATTGCATGCCGCACAGTGACGGTGTTTTCCGTGCTCGTCCTTCTTGCCAGGTGCTGAGGAGCTGGAGGAGGAGGACTACGTGTGCTTGGAAGAACGCATCCGATGCCCCGCCGTACCCCACTGCTCCCCACAAAGCCTGCAGGCCGCCATGCAGCTGGTCAACATCCAGACGCTGGCCTTCACGGCGGCCCACGCCTCCCCCTGGAGGGTCTACCTGTACACGCACGCCCAGCAGGCCGCCCGCAGCGCGCTCATACTGGGCCAGCTGCTGTACGCTGGAGAGGACGAGGACGAGGACGAGGCTGGGCTACGCGAAGGACCGTCCCCACGCGGGCGAGAGGAGGAAGTAAAAGTGACTCTTAAACAGCGGCCGAGAGACGAGGAGGTTCTGCAGGGGTTCCTGTCCATCCTCACAGCCGTGCTGCACACGCTGCCCTTCAATACGCACTGAGACATGAATGAAACCATTAAACCAGACGCCGAGTCCGCCGGAAGGTCATCTGCACGTTGGAACTCAAGCAGTCAGAAGCTGAAGTAGTTCAGTGGTCTTCACAGGTGGATCGTCCTCATAAAGAGCTGAGCTCATGTGTTCGGCCTGAGGGAGGCGCTGTTCACCACTAGTGCTGAATCATTGCACAAAATCTAGTTCGCACTTTTGGGTTTAAGAGTGAAAATAATGTGTATTTACTGTGATGACTGGTTCCCATCGCGCAGCACAGAGGGGTGTGTGCGCGTGTGCGTGTGTGTGTGTGTGTGTGTGTGCGCGCGTGTGTCAGCTTACTCTTGAAGGTCATGAAGTCATTCAAAAATAAAACAAATATTTGGACTCCAATTGGACTCTGAGTTGTACATTGTTGATGGTGATCGCTCAACAGAGACCACCTGGATACGTTAAGCCCCCCGGTGTGCGCGTGCGTGCGTGCGTGCGGGGGGGGGGCTTGTCCTGGGAGAGTCAGGTGACTGGAGGAAGGAGGAGCAGGTGTTGCCTCACTGGTGTCCCGCTCCTCAGAAGTCCACATTGCCCCTCTGCTCCGGTACCGGTCCTGTGTTCTCAGTAACTTGTTGCCCGGTGTGGTCGCCACTGTGGGGTGAACACAGTGAACACAGGAGTTCTTCATGTAAGTATTCTACCTGAGCTCTAATCTCTATAACGGTGATTTAAATGACGTTGAGCGGAACCGGGTCTTTATTCCGGTGCACGCGGTGCTGTTGGACCGTGCGGGTTGTTGTGTTGTCACGAGGCAGCGTGTTGTTAACACACACACACACACACACACACACACACACGGACGGACGCAGCCGTCCCGTCCATCACGTTCGGCCGGTAACGGGAAGCCGTGATTCTCTGGCCGGAGTCTGGAGAGAGCTCTCCCGCCTCTGACGCAGACGTGCGTCCGCTCCGGAGGCTCCGCGTCCCCGCTGAGCAAACGCCCGCGGCCCGACGCGGGTCCGCCGACCCCCGCGGGGAGCGGCGGCAGCAGGTTCCGTTCACCGCGGGACAAGCGGACGCGCGCCTCTATTCGGGGCGTTACGGTGACGCCACGCGCCGCCTTTGAAGTGTCGTTAAACCGGGTGTAACGTTTCATGAACCCTATCGTCAATGGATCCCTGTTAAGGAGAACATCTACAGCCATGTTCACTTTCGAGTATTACTGAACAGCTTCTGAGGAAGGCGAAGTCCAGTAGAATTAAAGATCGTCATCTCAGTGGGTCCCAGTGTCCCCTTCAGTGCAGACCACGGGGTGCAGGGGCCACTGCCAGGCCTCGTTTCCTCCCTGGGCGCACATTCCCCTCACCCACCTGGGGCGAGGTGGGCCGAGCCGACGTGGCTGCCGGTGGACTTCTGGTCGCCGTACTGGCCGAGTTGCGCGTGTTCCGTTTCGGAAGGTGTTGCTCCAGCGGGGGTCCGTTGTTGGCCGTCCCACTGAGCCTCAGCCCATGGACGGCGTGAGATCGTCTCTTGGGTTATTTGGAAAACAGCCGAAAGTGGGTGGTCAACTCCATCCGAGGCTAAATACTGACACGGGACTGATCAAAAAGTACCTTTAGGGAAAGTTAAAAAATAACTTTGGAGCGAGAGTTCAACAGGGGGTGAAACCGTTGAGGGTCAACAGGCTTTTCCACTGCGCTGCGACCAGGTCTCAACAGGACCTGTGCAAAGGTGGCTCGCATTTCCGGCCACATCATAAAGGCTCGCTGTGCCCCCTCTCCCTGCCAGGGAGGGACGGGCTCCCGGCGCAACTGTTGACCGGGGCAGCCAGTCCTCGGTGCGCCCGTAAGTCAGCAAGACGGCCGACCCGTCTTAAAACACAGTCCAAGGGTCAGACTACCGCGCGCAATAAAACCCTGTGGCGCAATGGAAGTGAAGGCCGGCACGCGCCGGCTGAGTTGAGACGCCGGCCCTTTGGGGTCACCGCCCCAGCTGTTTCCCTCAGGATGGCTGCCGTTCAGCGTCTCTCGCAGTTTTATCTGGTGAAGCCAATGATTAGAGGTCTTGGGGCCAAAACAATCACAAGCTGTTCTCAAACTTTAAATGGGTAAGAACGTGAGCCGCCGACTGGACCACTTTTGATCTTTTCTGCGAGGTGAATGGAACATCCTACGCCGACGCTCATCAAACCCTGGAAAAGTTGTCGGCCAATATAGACCGCTGTAGGGTGGCCATGGAAGTCGGACTCTGCTGAGGAGTGAGTAACATCTGCCGAATGCGCTATCCCTGGAAATGGACGCGGCTGGTGCGCCAGGCCCATTGCGGACAACAGGTTAGGTTCAGATCCGCGGACCTAGCGTGGCGGAGACGGGCGCCAGAGCCTGTTCTACCAGGTGAACAGGCTCTGGCTTGTGAAATCCAGATAAAGTTACTTAAATCAGATCCTAAACGGACAACCTCAGGTGTGCGGGCGGCAGCCTGTTGTGGTTGCTCTATTGTCGCACACTTTCCTTTTGCTGTGTATTGGTTTCGTATATACGTTGTTTATTTTAGGCTGCGTTAAAAACATCTGGCTGGGGACAGCAGATGGACATGAGCCACTCTGGCTCACCTGCAGTACACCTGTTGATAAGTGTGCGTTGTTAGTCCCCAACCCTACAAAGGAGGAGCGAAACCGCCATGGACTTGCTAGCGCTCAGTGCGGCCCCTCCTCAAAGAGGGTCCTGACAGAAAAGGTTTGGGATGCACAGTATTTGATAAAGGGAAGCACGATATCGGACTCAAAAGCTGGGTAGGGATTCTGGAAAAGGGCGTATCAATTAAATGATGTTCACCACAACCAGTCAAAAGCCGGACACGGTTCCTGGTTTCTGTTCTGAAGCATTCATTAAAAACCAACTGAAGTATCTACTGTTGTGCTGACTGATGTGTGTGTGTGTGTGTGTGTGTGTGTGTGTGTGTGTGTGTGCAGATTTGGGTTTATATGACAGGAAGATGCTGCGTCATTCAAAGAGGAAGGTTTTGGCAGTGGTTATTCTCGTTGGAGTACTTTGCATTCTTAACTTCCTTATTGCTGTAAGTACACACACACACATGCCCCCCCACACACACATGCCCCCCACACATGCCCCCCCACACACACACATGCCCCCCCACACACACACATGCCCACACACAAGTGCACACAAACAGAATGGATATGACTGCCCACATTTGTGTCAGATAAGAGGTCACGCTAACATGGTGCACGTAGCGTAGCCTCTTATCTGCACACAGGACAATACATGGAATCTTGAGCCTTTCAGCACATTACAGGTCATTTAGCTGACGCTTGTATCCCAGAGACATTAGGGCTCAGGTGTCTTGTACATGTCTGCATACCAGTCCAACCAGCTTTGTAAATCGTTTGTAGTGGCACTGCTCTTGGTTTACCAGTAACTTACCCATCAGCACTAGGCAATAAGACCGATCCATGTCCGTACAATGTGATTCCTTTACTGTGACCACAATTGCTATTTTAGTTTGGACTAATTGACGTGAAAAATGTGTTTTTTTAACACAATTTAGTTTCTTTTTTAAACCAACTTGATGGTGTACGATTTATTATTATAATACATTTTGATATAAGTTTGGAAAGAACCTTTTAAGTAATGGATGATGATGCAGAGCAAAAAGATGATCCCAGTCTCTTCCACACATTGAGGCCTGCAGCTTCTGCATGAAACCCTGTGGCATCAGTACCTGGTATCGGCCCAGACCCGGAGCCCACGTGTCCCTTTTCTTTCACGCTTCAGTGTAAATAATCCTAATGGATCGATGCATGTTTTGCAGGGCCGGTTCATTTCACACGAGCCGTCGGAGGAGTTAACTTTGCGAGCAGAGAGGCTGGTCAGTAAAGAGTCGTGGTTGGAGCGCGGAGATTTCCTGCCTCTCAATGTGTCCTACCAGGTGCTTGCTGGAGCGCCGCCTGCTCAACAGAGTGAGTTCTACCCTTCGGCTGAAGTTTGAATTCATGTGCTGGTCAATAACTTTGCACGAGCTGACAATAAAATGCCAACGCAGGGTAAAGTCCTTTTCCATTTGCCCCTTTTGTTGTTGGACTCACCATGTCCGGATACACATTAGCATTTGAATATTTACACTAAATCACACGTAGCTATGTATTTTTCATTGAATACTCGGCCACCAACAGCACACCCTATTAACCCTAGCGTCTCTGTAGCTCACTCACTCACTGGTATGGACCGACTCAGGGATGCTCTGTTCTGGCTCAGATGACCCGTCAATCCCGGCTCAGTGGTCCTTCCTGGCTGCTTAGCAAGGCGCTGAATCAAACCGCGTTTCTCCAGCTGGCCGTCAGCGCGTTGACATTAAGAGGCGGGTTCGCAGCGTGTGACCAATCACGAACATGGACATTACGGCCGGGCTGCACATTTATATAGAGGAAGAGCAAACTGTAATATTAGACAAAAGTTTAACAACGGAATTGCAACGTATGCAATAATGACAACAGTGTAGCCTTATTCTTTTCAGCTGCAACCTGACAGACGTAATATAGGTTTGAATGCCTCTGAGGAAATCTACTCTTGGCTTTGTTCTCGCCCGAAGTCGGCTGGGATGGACTCCGGCGACCCCGTGTGCAGGACAAGCGCTTTGACGGTGGATGGACGGACTCTTTGCTTTGTGAGAGTAGGCTTGAAGGACAGTTTATTTAAGATAAATTAGAGAGTAGAAACAGTGGCAAGCAGATTATTAATGGCCTGATTACCCACTGACCATTTATACCAGGCTTCCAATGCAGTGCTCAGTAACAGATTCATGTTGAATGATATTAAACCCCACACATTACTGTTCTGATGTTTCAGGGTATCTTTCCATTGGATTGTCCTCAGTGAAGAGGAAGAAGGAGGGCTATCTAATCCCCACTTTGAAGTCCCTCTTCTTCCAGTCATCTCCTGAGGAGCGCTCCTCCATGGTGGTGGTAGTGCTGCTGGCAGATTTTGATGTTACCTGGAGAGTCACTACAACACGGGAGATTAAAACAGGATTTGCTGTGGAGCTGGAACAGAGCCAGCTGGTGGTCCTCCATGTTCCTCAGGATCAATACCCTTCTGTTACAGGTGTAGTAGTGCTCCTGAAGGAGCTCTTGCTTATTGGTTTGGTTGACCTGTGATGGTGAAATTGACCATTTAGACACAATTTCAATTTCACTCCATTTATTTGTATAACGCAACTTCAGAAATTTGCCTCACATGGCCTTACAATCTGTATCTAGCTGCAGTCAGTTAGACAGGAGAGAGCGAGACGGTAGTTAAACATGCAAAGCATTTTTGCATTGGAAGTATAACAAACAGTGGTGCAACATACAGCAGAGATCTGTGCAGAGCTGCTCCATGTGTCTAACAGAAGGGGGGTGAGTGGCAAACGGACCACTAGCTGCTGGGCTACTTCCAACATCTAACGCTACCCTGCGCGGCACACTTACAAATAGTTAATATTTGTGTTGTTGAAATATGAATATACCCAGTAATATTGGTAAATTAAGATATGCTGCACGTCCTCTCCGTCCGACTGCATGTCTATATGAGTGACATGATTTCAGCGTTCTAAAATAGATTCAGCCTGGGACCAGCGTAGGACCGGCCCCGGGCTGCACTCTCGTCACGGATAGTCTTGCGAGGTGTGAAAAGGAAGCAGCACATGCGAAGCTTCTGTAGAGACCGCCACACCGGAAGGTTTGGTCTGCTGGATGCAGTAGTGGACGCCGTATTTTGCCTTCCATGCCTGCGTTTTAAATCAACGGGGACCGAATCCAGCATGGAGAGGTATGGGAGTAAGGGACATGGAGCAAGAAATAAAACGGTAGAACACCGGACACATGCGGATAACTCCGCCAAGCCCGCCGTGTTAGGTTAACCTTGCATTTATATATATATTAACTAATATACTGAATTGTATGAATTAGATCTCCTTATGTTAAACTGTTGGAATGAATGTTATATACTTAACTGCAAACTCAAATGCAGGTTCAATACCTTTTTGTTTGCGTTGGATCATACTGGGATGTTTGGTGGAACTGATCAGCTGGCCCTACCAAAAAAAGATCCACCAGCTGCCACTGCTTGGTGCATAGAGTAGTACAACACTAAGAGATACTACATTGACACAGTGTACATTACGGCTCAGAACTCCAAATACTTACAGCACTGCCAGGCTGCCAGTCGCCTCGTTGTGGAGATTAGAGCCAATGCAGGTTTAAGTTTGCTGCCTGGATACTGATAGAAGTCTCTGGTTCTCCCGCAGGTCTAAAGAGGAACTACAATGATGCTCCGGAAAGGGTGTCCTTCCGCTCCAAGCAGAACCTGGATTACTCCTTCCTCATCCACTACACTGCTGGTCTTGGCAGATACTATCTCCAGCTGGAAGACGACGTCTCCTCTGCAAAATATTTCCTCTCGACCATCAGGAGGCACGTTGAGGAGCAAGAGGCGAAGAAGACCACCTGGGCAATGCTGGAATTTTCAGTCCTCGGCTACATTGGAAAATTGTACAAATCTGCTCATCTTCCTCTCCTGGCTCGCTTTCTCTTCCTCTTCTACCAGGAGATGCCCTGCGACTGGTTAATGTCTCGCTTCCGAGAGTTGCTCACACAGAAGGAGCCAATCGTTTTTAAACCATCACTGTTCCAACACATAGGGACTTACTCCTCTTTCCAAGGGACATACAACAAGCTAAAAGACAAGGACTTTGAGGAGGGGATTTACACCAACCCTTCAGCTGAGATTTATTCGGATATGTCCACCTACAAGAACCACCACCCCAAACTCGCCTGGGAGCCTGGTGAGGGGTTTTTCTGGGGACGCTCGCCAGATAACGGATCTTACCTGACCGCAGTGTTCAAAGCCCCCACTGTGGTAACGGGGATATTTGTAGAAACAGGATCAGAGGGCAAAGACGTCCTGGAGTCTGCTCAGGTGGAGATCGGCCGTGACGTGAGGAGCACAGAGAAAGGGGAGAAGAGTTGTGAAAGGTTCTTGTCAGTGGGCACGTTAGAGAATGGGAGGTTTGAGAAGCATGAGATGGACAAAAAGGATAGTTTTAGCTCATCTTGTCTGAGGATAAAGGTCTCAGCTGGGCAGAAGGAATGGGTGATCATCAAGAAAATCAGGATCTCAACAAAGCCAAGTTCAATTCCACACCAGACATAAAAATCTATTTGTTTCCTTCTGGTCAGATGAGTACTTTTTTACTTGACATGCTGGATGTTAAATGCAATCCAGACTTTTGTGCCTTGTTAAACATTGTCACTGACGTGGCAACCATTTGCCTAATGAATGAATTTGATATGTTGATGCTTTGTGATAACTTGAAACTCATCATGAGGAGATTTGCCGTGTTAAAGGTTCATATCAACCAAAAGCAAGGAGCTCCAGGAGGTAGATGTTTGACTGAGCACATCGAAAAAGGTGTGCATACCTCCTGTGAGGGAAACCCTCTGATGCTGAGTGTGATCATGTTAGCTTTCCTCATGTCTGAGCATTGTGAACCCTGTTGAAGGAATCCTGGAAGGATTGCCTCTACCGTGGCCTTGTTGCCCACCTGGATATTGGCAGAAGATTGAGACGGGGCTGATGAAACCATTTTGCCTTCTGAGCAATGACATGCCATATGCCAACCAAAAGAAGCAACTGCCGCTGTGCCTGAAGAGCGTGACGATACTGCTCCTCTGTGTCCGTGGGATGACGACATTGCCTGACGTTACCACACGGCCAGGCGGTGCCGTTCTTTTTTTCCTCTTTCCTTGGGGGGTGGGTTTGTTCCTGGGATGCTAAATGAGGCCCAGGTAACCGCTATAAATAGCCTCAGCTGTATGTGTCGGTCGTGGCATTGTTGAAACTTGCGGTTGCGGCTTCAAGACGAGATTAAGTCTTAGTTTGTTCTATTCTTCTACTGAACCCTTTCAGCGCCGGGGGTCCCAGAGTCTGGCTGTAGAAATTGTGTATTTACTTTCCAATCTTCAGGTTTAGCACTTTAGCACCGTTTTTCTGCTTTCGTGACTCGTAGAGTGACCTCACACAACGTTGTGCTGCTTCTGATGTGTGGTGGTGGTAGATGGAGCTAAGGTGCTCTCAGATGCTGGTGGACAGGTGTGGGCCCGACCTTCTCCCTTTGCTCCGTCATCGGTAGAGCACCAATCCACCGGCTGTCTTCTCCAATTACTGAGAGGTAATAAGAATTCTGGGACTCACAGTCGGGGAGGTGATGCTCCTCATTGAACTGTCCACCATTGTGCTTCTTAGAGACTAACTGGGATCCTGTGATCCTAAACACTGTGTTTTCATTTTACTGCAGGGTGTTATCAAAGAGCCACAAGCTTGAAGGACTTGTCTGGGAATAGTTTATTGTCTTGGCATTTTCATGTTGGTTGGTGTTGTTGCTAATTTGGTTGCGATAGATGGGCAGATGTTTGTTTTGGTTGTTTTATGTTGATTTCAGATGGCCGGATGGATTGGTTTGGTTACTGATTTGGTCCCACTCCCTTCCCTCTAGTGCCAACCTCAGTGGATTGATCTGTGGTTGATGTTTGTTTCCCCTGTTTTTGTGGTTCTTTGGGAATAAACACCAACTGATGTTCTTCCATGTTCTTCCAAAGTGTCAGTAAAAAGCGAAGGTCGTCGGGTCAAACACAGACAGGTTCCACATGACCCTCTCAGGGCCCGGACTAGTGACCATAGTGGAAGACAAGGATTTGGGTTGTGGGGCGACCCTAACCATACAGCGCTGGATGGGTAGAGGGAGGTGGTGTTTGACCCAGGGCAGTGGGCGCTGCCGCGGTGTTGGTTAGTCACAACGAATCAGGTCTGTGCTTGTGGGCTTCTATGTCTGCTATGAGACAGATCCCACGGTGCATCTGTTTCATCACTTGATCAGCCTCTTGCATATTGTATCATGGTCAGGTTGTCTGTTTTAGCTGCTGGTGTCATGCTAGCTTTGCTGCTTGTGTTTAGTTTCCTCAGGGTCTTTGCTGTTAGGATTGACAGCCAATGCATAAATAAAATGTTCCAGTCAAAAGTTTAGACATTCATTCAAATCAATGAGACGGTGAAATGTCCTATCACACAACCTACGGGCCACTTGGAGCATGTCTCCTCGTGAAGGTGTGCCTGGGCTGTGTTGTTATTTGGTGGCACAGGTTCCCCTCCCTCCGGAGCCCCGATGACCCCCAGAGGACAGCCAACTAATCTACAATTTAACTACACACACAATGGGGTCATCTGTTCAGGCCATGATGCTTGAATGCAGTACACATTTATGTCATTAAGAGTTGTTGTTGTCATGTAGTGATCGTCTGTAAATGTGGTACTAAGGTGCAGAGATTACTCTTTGTTCCAGAAGAGTTTGTTCTGTCTGATAAATAAATAAATGAAAACTCAAATGTCAATGGGACAATTGTCCCTACACATACGCCTCATTCAAAAGGGACAAAGACCAAACTCGGCAGGCGTGTCTGTCATCCAGCAGCTCTCAGTGTTTAGTAATGATTTAAAGACTGGAAGCATGAAAGCTCTACAGGCTGTTTGGCCCCCGAGGGACAACGGATAAGATTGTAACCATAAAAGTAGAATCCACACTTACGAGGAAGGACCAGATGGGCGGATACAGGCAGTGTGCAAAGGGTAGAAACACGTCTCTAAGAGAATATTTCACAAAAAGCTTTTCGTGCTTTTTACCATCACCTATTTATCAACGTATTTATAGCCTTTGGTTTTCATCCACTACGAAAGAAGTTCAGTGGCCTTGATGCTGGTCTCTGTGTGTCTGGTTGGAGGGTGAAGCTGCTTCTCGGCCGGCTGTTCAGTGACGGGGAAGTAAAAGGGAATTGAGATGTAAATACAGGGAGTGTAAGACTACAAGAATAGAAATACGAGAGCATTAAAGACCACGAAACTATCTGCAACCTGCATAGCGTGCTCGCCAACATCCTGCAGGCTGCCAGTGTTTTTGCAGACAGAGTGCTGTGGCTCAAAGGCCTCTGCAGGGCGGCCTGGGGCGATACGAGCAGGTAGATCCCAGGTCCCCTTGAAGTCAGGCCATGCATTTCCCTTTTCAGACACACACAGGGGTGGAGTCAAACATAGATTCACAATAAAAGCCTTTTCCTTTAAGAGGGGAGAAGCAGGTCTGGTATGTGCTGACCTTCTTCACGCCTGGGAGCAGATGTCCTCTATCATCAGCAATGAAGGTGGTGGGGCCCTCCTGGGCACAGGGTCTCTACACACACACACACACACACACACACACACACACAGATGCTGCTCTACAAACCACAAAGCAAAACAGGAAATGAAAGAACTTCAAAGTATGGTGCAGTGTTCATTTTGGCAGCTATTTTTTATTTAGTCTTAGTCTTTAAACGAAAATGCATATTAGTTTTAGTCACATTTTGTCATTTTAATCCTTCTTAGTTTTAATCGACGAAAACTCAGAACTTTTTTGTCTAGTTTTAGTCACATTTAATTTATAACTAGTCTACAGCTGCATAGTAGTCTAGCTTGCAGTACTTGGTTGTCCATCAGATGTCCCTCCTAGGACAGGTCTATAGATGTCTCTCCAAGGACAGGTCTATAGATGTCCCTCCTATAGGACAGGTCTACAGATGTCCCTCCTTGGACAGGCCTATAGATGTCCCTCCTAGGACAGGTGTATAGATGTCTCTCCAAGGACAGGTCTATAGATGTCCCTCCTATAGGACAGGTCTACAGATGTCCCTCCTTGGACAGGCCTATAGATGTCCCTCCTAGGACAGGTGTATAGATGTCTCTCCAATGACAAGTCTATAGATGTCCCTCCTAGGACAGGTCTACAGATGTCCCTCCTAGGACAGGCCTATAGATGTCCCTCCTAGGACAGGCCTATAGATGTCCCTCCTAGGACAGGTCTATAGATGTCTCTCCAATGACAAGTCTACAGATGTCCCTCATAGGACAGGTCTACAGATGTCCTCTAGGACAGGTCTATAGATGTCCCTCCTATAGGACCCTCCTATAGGACAGGCCTACAGATGTCCCTCCTAGGACAGGTCTATAGATGTCCCTCCTAGGACAGGTCTATAGATGTCCCTCCTATAGGACAGGTCTACAGATGTCCCTCCTAGGACAGGCCTATAGATGTCCCTCCTATAGGACAGGCCTATAGATGTCCCTCCTATAGGACAGGTCTACAGATGTCCCTCCTATAGGACAGGCCTATAGATGTCCCTCCTAGGACAGGTCTACAGATGTCCCTCCTATAGGACAGGTCTACAGATGTCCCTCCTAGGACAGGCCTACAGATGTCCCTCCTAGGACAGGCCTACAGATGTCCCTCCTAGGACAGGCCTATAGATGTCCCTCCTATAGGACAGGTCTACAGATGTCCCTCCTATAGGACAGGCCTATAGATGTCCCTCCTAGGACAGGTCTACAGATGTCCCTCCTATAGGACAGGTCTATAGATGTCCCTCCTAGGACAGGCCTATAGATGTCCCTCCTATAGGACAGGCCTATAGATGTCCCTCCTATAGGACAGGTCTATAGATGTCCCTCCTATAGGACAGGTCTATAGATGTCCCTCCTATAGGACAGGCCTATAGATGTCCCTCCTAGGACAGGTCTATAGATGTCCCTCCTATAGGACAGGCCTATATATGTCCCTCCTATAGGACAGGTCTACAGATGTCCCTCATAGGACAGGTCTATAGATGTCCCTCCTATAGGACAGGTCTATAGATGTCCCTCCTATAGGACAGGCCTATAGATGTCCCTCCTATAGGACAGGCCTATAGCAGGTTGACAAACGTTTTGACTCGCGGCCACAATGGGTTGTAAAATGTGACGGAGGCCAAGAACAAATGGATGAAGTGTTTGTGTGAGCTGATATAAATGACATGTGAAACATCATCACATGAAAGGATTTGGATTTTAACAAATAGCAAAGCATTTATTTGCAAGGCAATTTAACAAATTGGCAAAGGTGTAACAACTTCATGAGGACCAGGGACATAAACGGTCTTTTCTTTCTCTTTGTTTATGTGTTGGTTTCATGACCAGTTCTGCGGGTTTTCCTCCACCTGCTCTGCGCCGCCACGTCCTCCACCTGCACTGCTTAGTTCTATCAAAAGGATCCACCTGTCACGTGTGTGGCGCCTCTACGTTGCTTAGTAACGAGCGTACGGTGGCCGAGACGGTTTAACGTCTTCTCACGATGTGGCGCGTGAACTACGGGTGAAACGCGTGAGGCTTCAGAACCTGCAACGAGTTTATTAAGTTAGAATAGATTTAGTCATAGATTTTATTTTTTAAGATCGTCTTAGTCTCGTTTTAGTCGTGGAAAAAATGTTCGTTAACGAACATTTTTCGTCGTAGTTTTCGTGGACGTGGTGTTTACCTCTGAAGCTCTGCGGCTTGAAGGCGCTGCCATACTGACAATGGGAACTGATTCACCAGAATTTGTTTCTCATTTGTATAATTCAAAAGACACAAAAGTTACCTGGTTTGCTGAGGACATGGCAGCGTCCATTGATCCGCGTCCGTGTTTGTTGACTCGTTGCATAGCAACGTCATACTGGCCCCTCCCTTCCTGACCGGTGGCAGAAACACAGTTGAGATGACAGCGAAGGGAGAAACAAACCCAAGCGCAAATACAAGAGACCTTTCGTCTGTGGAGCCAAATGCAGGCCAGAGGTTTTGGTCATTTGAAAAATACAACATTAAAACATTTAAATAAATGAAAATGAATTTGGGCTGAATATAATATTGATTCAGTTCTTGAATTGTTTTGAATGAAATATTTATTTTCATTCTTTACTTATACATTGTTTTTATTAGTTAGATCTCATATTTGTCAGTTGCAGATTTTATACTTTCCAATTCAAATCTTATTTTTTCAAGTTTGAGACTTTTGGCCCCGATCACCTTAACAAAGAAGACTGAAAACCTTCCTCAACCGTCTTCAGGAATCGTAGGCACTGGGAATTTTGAATCAACGCTTTTAATTCACCATGTTCACTTATTTAGTGGTATGAACTGCTTACATATTTATATTATTCAGACGTTTCCTAAGACCAGCGTCCCCAGCTGTGTTGGTGTGATCAATCGATCATTGCAGGGGAAGCTCTTTGTGCTCAGAGTTGTATGACTGGGACACGAATGCAGACAGGCATAGATCATACACTAACCCTAACCCATACATATAACCCTAATCATAGATTAGATTAGACATCAGGACTCCTGATCTTGACCACATTTTGATGTGATGCAGAAAGGCCTTCCCGCACACACATTGGTACTAACAGGCAAACACACAAACATCTGGTACAAGTGGTCTGCCTAACGTTGGAACAGTTGTTTTATCCGTCCCAAATGTCCACAACTGAAGCCCATAAAGAGGCAAACACTTTCAGAAATGTGTGAAGAACAAAAAACACATCTTGAGCCAAGAGTTGACAACATGCAAACGACCCGGTCGGGCCTCTGAGGTGGTCAGACGGAGGTCTAGTCTGTCCCCAGATCCAGATCCAGGTCTGGTGGGTTCCTTCAGACATCCCGCTCTCTGCAACAAGCTGTCGGATGACTTCAGGCCTTTTATATGTCCAAATTCAAAAAGAAAGCTCCAGGCGTATCTGTTGTCCTGTGACCGTCACATGGATATTATGGATACATGGAAGTGAGGAACTTCAGAGGTTCAGGTTTGGTTGTTGAAAGCTACGATAATGAGATTATTGCTCTTCCTCGGCCATTCTTATCTAGTAGGGTCACAAACAGCTCGCTAAGGAGAACCTTCTCACTGGGTACATTGCCTGGCTGCCCATCACGTGCATATGGTGGATAGAAAGTGTTGAGTGAAGTCTCACAGTTCCTACGTTACCTGAAGGCATTTTCTTTTTCAAATGTTCAGAACTTTTGGCCTGGATTTGACTCCATATGTAAAGACCATCACAGTGGACTCAGGATGAATGTGATTTCTGACTCTGCTGATGATAGAGGAAATTAATCAAATGTACAAATAAAGAGGATTCCAATATTCCAGTATTTCAAATAGGAGATGTCTCTCTGTCACCAGATATTTTAAGACAGTGCCATGCTGGTGTGTTCAACATGCTAAAGCAAGACAGGTAACATGATAGCAAAAGGAGAAACAAATGAATCTCTTTATTGCTCTCATCTTGTGAGATTAGGAAAACAAATATACATACATACATATATATATATAAAGTATATGTGTGTGTATGTACGTATAAATTCTAAAGTCATCTGTCTCAGTAACCATTTAATACACGTATACTGCCACCTACTGGTAGAGATGTGAACACGTTCATTCTGCGTCTCATTAAACAGCCCACTTTACGTGGACAAATTCAATGTCGGTGCCGCAGCAACGAGTCCGCAACCACAAACAACTTCGATTAAACCTGATTTTTAACCATATTGCATCAGACAGAGCGATGCGTATTGCTGTGTGCATGGATTGTATCACACACCATTTCCATCATACAGCTCTCTATTGCGTTGACTTTTACTGTGAAAATGGACGGATTTCCGGTTTAGCTGCTGCACTGTAGATGAGAAACAAAGAAGAATGTACGAAAATACACATCTGCCGTTTTCTCGTTTTGTGATATTGAAAAGGGAAACGGTGAAACGGGAATGGCCGCCGGACGCAGCGGGGTCCGCGTAGCCGCACACAAAGTAGCCGTTATGTCCATAGCTGTATATTATGTCTATGCTTATGTCCATAGACATGGTAATAACCGCGAGTGAACCGTACTATTGAAACTCTGACCGGAAGTATACCTGTTTATCTTCCGGGTAAGTCACGTGAGCTGGCTGAGCCGTGTGGTGACGAGCTAGCAACGCGTTACGCGGACGCTGGTCAAAATGTCTGGCTAGCTTTGTGTTTTCTAAATAAGGAACAAACACAGAGCCCGTCGCAGGGGAGCTGTGGCTGCTTGTCCAGCGAGTCGCAGTGAAGCTTCCGCTCCAGACCTTCTGCTTACCAAGCTAACGCTAATGCTAATGCTAACACTAGCTGCCCGCTGAGCGACAGTTAGCCGTTCCTGCGCGTCGCTGTTCGACGTGCTGCGGATGCTCCACGAGCCATGGAGGGTCCGTCCGCCGCCCGGGGCTGGCTGAGAGACTCCGGCGGGGATGCAGAGTCCGACCGGGACATAAAAACACACTTTCGCGTGTGTCGCTTCATCATGGAGACCGGTGGGTGGCGACGATTCATCCCCTCTGTCCTCCGTCACACACAAGAAGCTTTTGTTGACGTTTGACAGAAATTAAAACTTACTATTTGCTCATTTTAATGTAGCAATTTCAAATGTGGATTCATGAGTATTTCTAATAAATGTGTTTATTGTTGATGTGACTATAGAGAGGATTTGTCAATTGAATATAAGTGCTTACTACACTGTTGATGTTTGCCTCTGTGTGTGGAAGAAAGAGTGTGATTCTAATTCATGTTAGAAATGGACCCTCAAAGCCATAATCCCACTGGGCCGCTGCTCCGATCTGAAGATTGAGAAGTGAGTTCCCTCTCAACCAGCCGCTGCTGCCTGTCCTCCCTGCAGGCGTGAAGCTGGGGATGCGCTCGGTGCCCGTGGCCACGGCCTGCGTCTTGTACCACCGCTTCTTTCAGCGCGTCAGCGTGCACGCCTACGAGCCCTACCTGGTGGCCATGAGCTGCGTGTACCTGGCTGGCAAGGTGGAGGAACAGCACACCAGGACCCGTGACATCATCAACGTGAGCCACAGGTAAGATGCCCCGTGACCCACATAATGGCAGCGATTGGTCTGTGCAATGCTGAGTTCTAATCATCAGCATGTTTGATCTTAACGTTCAGTCCACTTACTTACGGGTTGTGGAGATCACCTTCTGCTGATGTCACTTTAAGTGGAATATTTATTTGTTTTGGGATGTTTGAAGGACACGTTGAGGCATATAAGCAAGTCTCATTGAACTTAAGTAACTTTGATACAATGTGATTAATTGGTCAATGGTGTGACTAATTACTTAAATGATGCTGTTTCCGTAGTACATTAGACAATGTTTGTATGTGCAGCTGATCAGTATCTTCATCAGGCGTGTCCTCCCATTCCTGCCTCGCAGATATTTCAACAGTGGCAGTGCTCCTCTAGAGTGTGACAAGGAGTTCTGGGACTTGAGGGACAGCGTGGTGCAGTGTGAGCTCCTCATCCTCCGCCAGCTCAACTTCCAAGTCTCCTTTGAACACCCTCACAAGGTGTGTGTGTGTGTCTGACCTGATATTCTGAACAACATTTCTAGTTTCTTTCTTGCATTCAGTGTTCCAGTCATTGGGAGTCACCCTGGTGCATCGTGAACGTGGCAGAAAGCTGCCCTGTGATTGGCCAATGATGCGCTCCTGTGTCTTTCACCAGTATTTACTCCACTACTTGCTGTCCGTGAAGTCACTCGTGAACCGCCACGGTTGGTCTCGTACCCCTGTAGCCGAGACGTCCTGGGCGCTGCTCAGAGACTGTTACCACGGCGCCATGTGCATCCGCCACATACCGCAGCACATCGCTATAGCAACGCTGCACCTGGCTCTAAACAGCTACGGAGTGGAGCTGCCTGTCGGAGAGAAGGAGTGGTGGAAGGTGTGTCTTCCCTGTTAGTGTGTGTGTGTGTGTGTCACAATGCTTTAGCTGGGAGATGTGCTCTAAGAAAGTAGTAGTTAGTTAGCAGTGTAAGTTTGTCTCTCACGCAGCAGGACAGGCTCCATGGCCTCCTTGGCTCATTAACAGTTCCAACAAGCAGCAGCCGTGGTGGGAAACAAATGAGACAACATTGTACCGCCGTTCTTTGGTCAATGAGACCAATAACGTGTGTTTTAATGCGACTAACCTATTGTTAATACTTATAGTATAATCCTCCCAAATCGTAGCATTACAACCAGGTTGTATAATGGATTTGTTTGTGTAAAACAACATTTTTATTTAAATGTCTCGTGTGAGTCACAAAGTTGAACTAATAATATTGATTACCAGTGACCTGCCATAGGGAGCAAAGAGCAAAGGAAGCTCCACAGGAGGCTTTATTTAAGTAGCTGTTTACAGGATTGGGTTTGGGATCAAAGCTGATGGAGCCGGTTAAAATAACGACATTAATCCACTAAGTTCTCTAAGTGCACATAGACCCTCCAGCCATTACGCAGGCAGCATGTATTATTCAGAGTATCCAAACAGAAGATGCTGCCGACGTTGTATCAAATCCCAATAATGTGGAAAGTGTCTTGTCTCCAATGCAGTTACCACCAAGGCACCACTTACTTTGGCAGACGCAGTCAATGAGTGATGTACGCTAGCGCTAGCGCTAGCCTTGCAACCCTACAGCTTTAACTAAAGGGGCACCATCCGCTCCATCAGCTCCACCTTCAAAGCTCAAGTGCTTCTTGTAACTGTAGATGTAGTTACAGGCCGGTGCCCAATGAGGCTGCTTTTGTGAGAGCTTTGATTTTCTAATTCACTAAATGCAATTAGAAAAAGCTTAGTGTCCTTAAAGGCAGCACAACGTGGGCCGTCGGCAGCGGTGGAACTGAAGCTTGTGTTTCTGTTCTGCAGGTGCTGTGTGTGGGCGTGACCAAAGCCCACATCGACGCCGTGGTGTCCGACCTCCTTCAACTCTACGACATGGAGGCCAAGTGTCTCTGACGCGGCCTCTGCGTGTAGTTCAGGTGCCTGTGCGTTGTGTGGGAGACGGGACCGCTCTGGATGCTGCAGTTAGTGTGTGACGCCCAGCGGCCTCCTGCTTTGTGCTCTGGGATCAACCCGCCCTGCAGCGCACAGATGTGCTCTGGAGTTCATCAGCAGCAGATATCAAATCTGTGAAACGTTAAGGGAGCGATGACCTCGTGACCCCGCGGGCCGGAGCAGAGCTCCACAGTCTGCGTCAAACCTCTGAGCCCCGTTACAGCGCCTGAATGTCCGTATTCTACAGCTAGCGTTGGATGTGCTGAACCGTTGATGTGCACTGTTTGTTTAAATGATTCCTCCTCATATCAAACACGTGTGCATTTCAGTGATATGTGCAGAGCTGTGTTAATGAAATGCACATCGCTGCTTTACCTGTTCACCGTGACGTGAGACGAGCAGTGAAACGATGAGCAGCAGATACTCATCACAGCAGGGTGCTGCATGATGTAATGCTTTAACCCGCCCATAGTGTCGTCATGGTGATTGTAGTGGAATATCCACTGTATGATGAGCTCTTGTCTCCCAGAGACGTGTTCTGAAACAAGTGGAAATGTTGAGTTGGGTTTGAATCAGGAGAAAATAGATCTGTAAAAGACTTCATTTGGCCGCCGTATCGTCAAAGTCTACCGCTGGAAACGTAGAATGTAAGATATGTATTCTTGTCTTCTTGTCAATAAATGCCATAAAACAACTGAGAGCAACAGCGCATTGATACAAGCGCAGTCTATCGATCCAGTTCTGATGCATCTTATTCCCCAAAGAATGTTCTTTCATCCCTCAATAGTTTATCCGATTTCAATTCGTCTTCTACAGCCCAGAACCACAAATTATGAAATATGATTAAGAAATGACTACTAGTGCTTTTAATAACAGCAGCAGTGGACATATTAGACCACGATTAAGAAATGACAAAAGCAGTAATGGTGTCGTACTGTAATTAATACTAATGTCAGTAGCAGTAGACATAAACATGTATACAGTGTGTGTATATATATATATATATATATATATATATATATATATATATATATATATATATATGTGTGTGTGTTCATTTGAATGAGGAAGTGTCGTATCTGCTAAAGTTTGAAATAAGCTGTTTTGTGAGTAAGTAAACTAACAAAAATGAAAATGGATCCCAGAGTTGAAATTATTACTTTAACTTTTTTCACTTAGTAGCCTGAAGAAAGATGACAATTGGAAGCCAAATATATTTCTCAATTAAAATGTAAACCGTTTTGGATACAAAACCAGTCTTACTAGTGAGTAAACTCAGGTGAAGCTTCAGTCTCTGACTCGACCCGTCAGCCGGATTACAGGATGAAGCGTTTAAGGGGACGTAAAGAACACGAGGATGACTCCACCAGGTGGATCCGTGGTGAGGTGTTTATTATTGAACAGACCTCCTCGTGTGGAGTCACGTGCTCATGATGCACACGGACACGCACGCAGCCTGCTCCTCTTCAAGAGACGTTACAACCGTCTCACCTCTCTAACTCCAGTTGTTCTCCACGCTGTCGCTGCCTGATCCTCTCTCCGTCATTCCGCCTCCTCCGCCCTCCGCCTCGCCGTCTCCACTCATCTTCTGCCTCGCTCCTTCTCGTCCGTCCTCATCTTCCCCCTCCTCTGTCTGCCTGATGTAACGTTGATAATGGAGGAATCAACCATCCGATGGGCTGGAGTCCTGAGGAGAAGGCGAGGTGGAGCGGGGAGGAGGCCTTGCTGCGACCGCCGCACAGGTCACGGGGTCATGACACTCTGGGGTGTTGATCAGTGCAGTGATTTGGATGAGACGATGGATCAGCAGAAAGGTGAAGCCATCGGTCCAAACTGTATGAGGAGCTTTGAAGACGCGCCGTTGCTCCTTGGAAAGCTTGGTTTGTAATGTCAAGAAGTAAAACACAAGATCTGTGGTTATAAACTTGAGTTATAGTTGATTGTGAGCTTAAAAGGGCACAAACTGAAAATCATTTCACTCAACATTTAGATTTGCTTAATTAACGACATCATCAGGACGGCTGCTGCCGCTGCGCCGTGACTCCTCCGTCCGTCCCGTCTGCCGTCAAGCCGAACATGTAGCTCGTGTTGCTCCTCCTGACAGTCGTCTTCAGAAGAGACGTTGCAATCAGCCAAGGAAGTTATTTTAAGGTGAGCATGTGAAGTTAGACACACGCGGTATCCGGTGACACTACAAAGGCACAACTCCTATTCTTAGAGGACTCCGCTTCCCTCCGGGTGGCGTTTAAAAGGACAAAGCTACATTTACTGTGTGTATTTGTGGATATTAGTACGAAGCCACAAAGTGAGATGTTCCTTTATGTGTCCCTCTGGAACAGTTAAAGATGTCAAACCAGCTACAAAGCCCTTCATCCAGGCACGCGTCTCCCTGCAGTGTGGAGGAGCTATTAATACGTTCATCTATTAATACCTTCATCCTCACTGGCTCGCTGCATAACAAGCTAGTAGCCAGTTGGTAAGACACGCGTAACCGCTTGTGTCTGCAGGCTTTTCCTCTCACCGTTTGCATGTTTTTGACTGTCGCTGCGTGCTGGTTGATGTGTTAACACAGAGGTGGTTTGATATCCAGTGAGGGTCTAATGCTGCTGTGGTACGGAGCAGCAGGACGGCTTTAAGCAAAGAATCTGTAAGAAATCCACCTGCCATCTGGCCTCTAAATACTGCTGTGGTCAGCACATTGTCCTCGTGGCGTAATTATCCACGCGAGGCTTCTGCACATCTTCCCAATCTGCCTTTTTAATTTACTGCCGTTTACGGTGTTGAAAAATCCACTACTTTTAGATTCAGTCATTTTAGACATTGTTTTTATACTGAGTTTGACTGTTTTTAACCGTAGTTTGTGATTCAAAGTGAAATAAATTGTATTTTGAATTCATTTGAGTTGTTAACCACTGTGGCGCACACGCACCACCTGACTGAGGACCCCCCGCTTTGGTTCCACACGCGTGTGGACGGGTTGGCGTGTGAACATACATGGCTTTGGGGTGGGAGAGAAGAGGAGGAAAGGTCTGCTGCTTCCAAACACCACAATGGGTCTCTTCTCCCCCACCCATGACCCCCCAGGGGGGATCCCATCCTCCAGGGCTCTCTGTGCGGCCTCCACGCCGCCCCCCAATGTAGAAAATGATCACTTTTTTGGAACTTATCAACCAAATCTTGTGTCCACGTTAGTTGTATTTGTGGGATGGAAGATGTTTCATTAAACGGATACATTTTGAATCGCAAATGTGGTCTGAATCAAGGAACAGGAACAATTACCGAGCAAAGTAAGTCTACCAGCTTATGTACAGTTCTGTGTGTATTTACGCTTCTACTTCATCACATTTCAGACTGAAATTACTGGACATTTTCATGAATATATGTGATCATCAATGAATCACCAATGCCGATGATTATGGCAGCGTGTCACGGCGTGTGGTGTCAGACCCAAACACAAAATACAGACCATCTATGTGAGGGAGGCCGTGGTTTTACTTACTAAAAACAACGGCGTCAATTCATAATAAGATAATACATTCAACCGTAGGACAAAGATGTGCAAAGTGGTGGCGCAGCCGAGGGGGACCGGACGGGCAGGACGGGCAGGACGGGCAGAGGGGGGAGGAACCGGGAGGATGATCCAGAGCTGTAGGAGAAGAGAGGGCAGCTAAATAGTTGTGACAGTCCGTATATACTCACAACAGAATTCTACCGATGGGCCAAAACTACAGTTTGTACCGCTGGAGGTTTAATCTGGCCAAGAGTGGAAGAAGAACCGATGTTTTTAAATACACACATATATATACATATATGACGGGACAGCAAACTCCGTCCTGTTGCCCCCCAAACCTGAGTCCCTCCATGTGCTGCTTCTTCTCAACATCAATGTACCTACACACATTTATAAAAAACACGCCGTTACCGGGTCAACGGCAAATCGGCTGTACTTATTAGTGAAAAGTCACTTTAACGCAGCGGTCTTCAACAGGGGGTCCGCGATCCCCAGAGGGTCCGCTGAGGTACTGCAGGGGGGTCGTAACATTTTTGGTTGGGAAGACAATTTTTTTTTTTCCATCAATTTTTTCCCCACAAATTTAAATGTCTTCAGAATCAGAATTGTATTTAATATGTTTAAATACACATGAACATGAATCCGACATATTGTAGCAAACGGTTCAATTGATGGAGGAGACGTTGTCTTTCAGTCCCACAGCAGCTCTGAAGCTGGATACGACATCACAGCACCAGCCCATCAGATCCGTTCATGCTCACGTCTAAAGAGTGTGGAGATCAAAAATAAAAGATGGCAGACCAAACTCCGTAGAACAGGGGGTCCCTGCTCCATCTCGCCATCAGTTTGGGGGTCCTTCACCTGAAAAACGTTGAAGACCCCAAATTTAACGCCTTAACTTTCACACTTTAGAGGCTGACCAACGTTGTACTTGGCTGTGACATTGAGAAAAAATGCAGAGAAACTGAACTTGCTTTGCTCCTTTTGTTTCATGATGTGATTATAAACTAACTTTACAGTTAGTTGTGTTTTATGGAGCAGGAGGAATCAGCATCAAGCTGAAGAAGAACGATGTGTGGTGACATTCAGCTACTGTAGCTTCAACATATTCTGTAATATCTTAAGTTACAGTTAAAATAGCTTGTATCTATAAAAGAAAAAAATGTCCAATTGCATACACTAGTCACTGTATTGATGGTATCTCCCCTGCCTTGAGATTGTGTTAGTTTCCAATGTCAATGAGCCATTGTCAGTTTCTTCAGAGATAATTCACCTCTTGAATTTTTAGTTTTTTTCAACAATTAGTCAAAATCCAAATGAACAAAGATCCAATATTTCACAAAAATCCGAAACAATTTCAAATGATTTCCACAACAATGATCTATCATTGTACAGAATCCTGTACGCCTTTGGTGGGAGATGCTGCTCGCATTCAGCAGCTGAACATAGTGTCTCTGTGGATGCGTAGCATCTCACCAGTCGAGTCCCCCTGCAGAAAACAGGTGACACTGTCGGCTCTATTAGCGAGTGACATTGAGATCAAAACGTTTCAGGTAGTATGTACCAATGACAGGAGTGGTATCAACCTGTCCCAGAGTGGTATGTACCAATCTTATAGCTGCATGTACCGATCTCAGAGTGGCATGTACCGATCTCAGAGTGGCATGTACCGATCTCAGAGTGGCATGTACCGATCTCACAGCTGCATGTACCGATCTCAGAGTGGCATGTACTGATCTCACGGTGGCATGTACCGATCTCAGAGTGGCATATACCGATCTCACAGCTGCATGTACCGATCTCACAGCGGCATGTGCTGATCTCAGAGCGGCATGTACTGATCTCACAGCGGCATGTACCGATCTCACAGCGGCATGTGCTGATCTCAGAGGGGCATGTGCTGATCTCAGAGGGGCATGTGCTGATCTCAGAGTGGCATGTACTGATCTCACAGCGGCATGTACTGATCTCAAGCGGCATGTACCGATCTCACAGCGGCATGTGCTGATCTCAGAGGGGCATGTGCTGATCTCAGAGGGGCATGTGCTGATCTCAAAGTGGCATGTACTGATCTCACAGCGGCATGTACTGATCTCACAGCGGCATGTACCGATCTCACAGCGGCATGTGCTGATCTCAGAGGGGCATGTGCTGATCTCAGAGGGGCATGTGCTGATCTCAGAGTGGCATGTACTGATCTCACAGCGGCATGTACTGATCTCACAGCGGCATGTACCGATCTCACAGCGGCATGTGCTGATCTCAGAGGGGCATGTGCTGATCTCAGAGGGGCATGTGCTGATCTCAGAGTGGCATGTACTGATCTCACAGCGGCATGTACTGATCTCACAGCGGCATGTACCGATCTCACAGCGGCATGTGCTCATCTCAGAGGGGCATGTGCTGATCTCAGAGGGGCATGCGTGGAGTTCTGCACTCAACAAATGCTACTTTACCCTTGCCCCTTCTGAGAAGAAGAGAAGTCAAAAAGAGTCAACCGGCTCGAGTTTAACAATTATAAAGAATTTGATAAATAACAGAAGGGAGAAAGCAATACAGTTACAAAGTGAAATATTGTATGGATTGTACAATGTTTCGTGAAGTAAAGTTTCCTTGTTCAGCATCAAACCACCATCAACATTGGTTCACAAGGGGCTTCTCCCTGCCTCTTCTCCAGCCCAGCTCTTCCAGTCTCGCGGGCGTGTCCCTTGTGCTGCTGTTGTATGTGATGGCTGCACATTGAAGCCAAGCTTCTCCCTCTTGAATTCCTTTCTTCTTGAAGGCATTCGATGACTGCTGTTATCTGATGACCGAATCTGAAATCCCTCACTGACCTGACAAATCTCTATTCACTTAATATTACAATCATGTAAACATAACAAAGCACGCATAACATTCATGTCATACCAGCCCCCCCACACTCCAACCTTCTTCTGGGAGACTTTGTCAACTAATTTACCCCAAAAAATAGCTGACATACGCTCCTCTTCCTCAAACCCACCTCCTACTACCTGTGTCCCACCGACTTCACCTCTATCGCCCTCGCTTCCCTCTTTCACCCCCCTGTCTCCCAACCAAGTTCTTCCCTTAGTAACCTCTGCCCGTCCGACCACCTGCCCTCTTGACCCAAACTCATGAACGTGCTGTATTTAACCAACTCCCCTCCAATCTCCACCATAACAACCTCCTTGACCCCCACCAGTCAGGTTTCAAGGCAGGCCACTCCACAGAGACTGCTCTCCTTGCTGTCTCAGAGCAACTCCACACTGCTAGAGCTCCTCTCTCTCCTCTGTCCTCGTCCTTCTGGACCTCTCTGCTGCATTTGACACAGTCAACCACCAGATCCTTATCTCCTCCCTTCAGGAACTTGGTGTCTCAGGCTCTGCTCTCTCCCTTCTCTCGTCCTACCTCGATGGCCGCACCTACCGGGTAACCTGGAGAGGATCTGTGTGGGAACCTTGTCCTCTTACTACCGGAGTTCCTCAGGGTTCCGTCCTGGGTCCCCTCCTCTTCTCGCTCTACACAAACTCTCTCGGCGCTGTCATTCGCTCGCATGGCTTCTCCTACCACAGTTATGCTGATGACACCCAACTAATTCTCTCCTTCCTCACTTGGACGCCCAGGTGGCGACACGGATCTCTGCCTGTCTGACTGACATCTCTCAGTGGATGTCCGCTCACCATCTGAAACCCACTTTACATTTTGGCAGGATGTTATTGTACAGTAAATAAATGAATTAAATTACTATGAATTGTGTTTAATTCTTATTGCAGTTAGTAATCTCACATACTAATGTAATAGCTCATAACTAATAACACACAAACTGCGATTCTATGAACATCAATCATTATCACACATATTATAATTTCCTCCGCTACGCGTGCTCTTCTGCTTAAATCCCTAACGTACGCACTGATCTCAGAGCGGCATGGACCCGCCTTCTCGTTCATATGAACATTTCATGCAAATAAGTATCTTTTACAACCTGTGATGCCGTGAATGCTTTTTCCACTGCACTTAAATGGCTTTAGAAATGAAGATAAAGGGATCTGTATTTGCTTATATATCCTGAAACCGGTAATTTGGTAAATGTTTTGTTAACCAACTGCAGCCAGTCTGACCAATCAATGGTGTATTAACGGGCCTGTGCGAGGTCTGACTTCCAGATATAGAATCTTTCACTAAATGATCCATGTTCTTCTACCATGTGAATACAGATCACATGCTTTATTTACAAGTGTTTAATTACCCATCTGTATCATATACTATGCACACAATTTAAACAATTCAAAGCCTTTTTTACCTTTTCAAGTTCTCTAGATGTCTAATTAAATATAGTTGACTGATCCCCTCATCCCCTGTGATTGTCTGATTGTTTCCACCTGTGTCCAATCACCTGCACCTCCTGTCGGGATCTCCGATCCCCCCGAGTGGGTTGATGAGAAGGATCCAGGACGTTGATCAGTTAAAGTCAAAGAGTTAACATTTATTTAGAAGAGAAAAACATTACATGAACAATTCTCCGCAGATATCTGGCTCTAACTATTGCTTGCAAGCAGCAGCGTTCTTTGTAATGGCGTCTCCGAGCAGTAAAAACGCTTAGTTTATATACACATGAAGACCAACGTCAGTGCCAGTTTACGAGAAGCCACAAATCAAGTTGAGATAAGAACTCAGGTGAAGATGAGGGTAGCACACGATGCTCCTTTTTGGGGAGTTGTTCCTGTGCCGATGGTGGGTTTCGGGGCAGAGGATGTTGTATGTGTACAGACTGTAAAGCCCTCTGAGGCAAATTTGTAATTTGCGATTATGGGCTATACAAAATAAAATGACTTGACTTGACTTGACTCCTTTGATCGAGGGTCTGTAAGAGCAAGTTAACTCCCTTCTCCAGACACACTCTAAAAAATGTGACCAATGGTAACGTAAAAAAATTATTATAATTGATTAGAATTTACTTTACTCAACATTTAAGCAAATATTATTGAAAGATATAATTAAATCTAAAATATTTTACAAGCAAAAATGATTCATGTCTACTAAGAAAATCATAATAAATTTATATTTACTTAATTTTTGGGTGAAATTTATTTATAATTACTAAATATTTGGATGAATATGATTTACATTTACTCAATATTTAATTGAAATTGATTTACAGTTACTGAATATTTGGGTGGAATTGATTTATATTTACTTCATATTCGGGTGGAATTTATTTACAGTTACTGAATATTTGGGTGGAATTGATTTAGTTACTGAATATTTGGGTGAAATTGATTTATATTTTCTTAGTATTCTGGTGGAATTTATTTACAGTAACTGAATATTTGGGTGTAATTGATTTATATTTACTTCATATTCTGGTGGAATTGATTTACAGTAACTGAATATTTGTTACTGAATATTTGGGTGAAATTGATTTATATTTTCTTAGTATTCTGGTGGAATTTACTTATTTGGGCGGAATTGATTCAAATTTACTTCATATTCGGGTGTAATTGATTAGCAGTTACTGAATATTTGGGTGGAATGTATGTATATTTACTGAAATTTACTGAGTGTTCTATACTACTAATCTTGGTAAAATTAAATTTGATTTACTGAATAAAATAAGTTATATCAACTCACATTTTAGCACATTGTTAGTTAATTCAACACATTGCCATTGCCCTTCTGGACTTAAATTAATTGTTTAAATCTATTCAATACAATTACGTGTCACTTTGTTGCCACAATTTTTCTATGTCTAGATCACTTAACTTAACTTAACAAACACATCATCCTACATAAGTACAGCAGGTTAAACTTTATTTGTGCAAATTTCTATAAATACATACAGGAAAAGCTGCATTAAATGAGCATGGTTTACATACATTTGAACAACACAAATAAAGCAGCATTAACACTAGAAAGCAACACTAAAACTGAACTCCAGGAAAACAAGAGGCAAACCTAAACTTCTCAATGTGAATCTTAAAAATATAATTAACACGCTTTGAACAAACAGTAACCACATTGGAGAGTTCTAACAGTAACAACAATTCCCTTTTTTTCTTCAAGGGTCAAAGGTTTAAACAGTTCAGGTGTTCCAAAAAACTTGGAACACCTTAAATGTGTTTAAGTTTCTTTGAATGTGCAAGATTGACTGCACACGCAAACCCAACCAGCAGACAGAAAGCCCTTGGAAAGTCCCTCAGTGCAGTCAGAACTTTTACTCCGTCCAACACGATACCGACGTCTGGACTCTCCGACGTGTTTGTCTTGTTCCTGTAGATTTTCATCTTTTGTATTGCAAGATCCTGTGAAACAGCGTCTTCACCAGCATCCTGAAATAGCAAGAAGATTGAGTATTACGTACTGTACATCCAAAAGATTAGGTCCCAATTGAACATCCACCAAATTACTTCTACATTCACAAATCTCTTATTCTACATTCACCAACAGGCTGGTCACATGTCAACTGATCTCTATATGGTAGTATAAACTCATTCCTGGAGCTCTAAGTCACCCAATCCAATGCAACTATGTTAAAAGGACTCTTGGCTGCTTTGTCAATGGCTCTGAATTCAGACAGCTCGTGTAATCAGATTGAAATGGCGAGCATTTAGTCTCCATGTCGGCAGCAGTATTGAAAAAAATCTGTCATAGAATACAAAAATGTATACAAAAATACCCAGAGGACAATAAATATTGAAATGAATCTGAATTATTATCAATGAAACTGTAACCCTGCGGCTTTTGCCACAACTTACTAGTAGAAATGACGTTATGATTGTTGTGAGTTGACCATTCCAAGACGTGACGGGTAGAAGAGATGAGAGAGATACATCACTATCTTTAAATGTCAACATGTGCTTCAACTTACACCACACTCTTTTATGAGTTGACCCATCGACTCCACGAGGTCGACCCTGAGTGACAGCATCTCTGGTTGAGATGCTGGATGTCTGAAATGAAAAAAACAAACATTATGAGTTAAACTTATCCACTCCAATCCTAAATTCCACAAATCCAGCTGTGACTCCAGGAAGTCTTCATAAACTCCCACAAAACCACAACATTTTACAACTTGATTTTTGTACGATTAAGACATACCACGTTAATAGTGAGCTCACAATGAGGTCATTCACAGTAAAACGTGATTGTAACATTCGAAATCTGAATAATGATGTACCTGAAAAAGTGTCACCTTTATGGAAACTAAAATGCATGCAGTTAGATGACACTTCCTTTGGAGAGTAAATCCAACGTAAACATTGCCTCTGGCAGATGTAAGTGATATTCAATTTTTTAAATTATAAAGTAAAACATTTGCAAACATAATAATGAAGGAAACCTTGAGTGGGAGGCCTTCAGCCTTCAGCCTCAGCTCCATGGCTGCACTTTGAGTGGAAGAGGTTGAGAAGATTGAGAGTGGGTTCCTCCTGCTCGGACATGAACTTTGATTCAAGCTGCACGTTGAGATTCAGGGAACCTCGTCCTGGATCTGGTGGTTACATCACGGAAAGAGCCGGGCATTTTCCTGCATATTAAACTTTACTCATAAAATATAATTAAAGCAAAATAGATCATTCTGACGCTCCCCTCCACTCCATCATGTCAGTTTGCATTGGTTCTCGTTTGCACACGCATGTAAATTCCCGAAACGGTCTGAAAAACTCCTGAACGCATTATATTTGATCTTATTCCTCGTGCACTGCTGTCTTGTTCATTGTCGTACTGTCTGCTGTCACGCACCAACCGCCAAGTCAAATTCCTTATGTCTGACATATTATAGCAATATTATATATATATTATGGAATATTATGCCAATAAATGTTTCCTGATGAAAGATAATCAGCGATATTGAAGGAATTGAATAGATCTCAACAAGCTGATTTTCCTTAAATAGTTTAGAATTATGAAGTTCAAAGGGTGGTTGGACTTGAAATTTGAAGAACCTTTTTTCAATTATTTAGAATTTTGATTTATATAATTCAAGAGGTACAACCCTGAAAAGTCCTGAATGTTGATAGCTGAACGGGTTTAATAGCTGATGATTTGAAGGATGATTTGAATATGAAGGAGTTGAATAACGACGTGAAGAGCAATAGTTCTTGAACAGCATTCCAACTATTGCTCTTAAACTCCAGAGGTGAGGCGGCTGCACTGCGGCGGCTCGCTGTCGTCATCACGCTGTCAGCCGGTGGGGGTGACGCATCAGCATCCCTCCCCCCTCCATCACTTCCTCTCTCGGATGCTGCGACCGAGCTCCTGTGCGGGCGGCTCTGTCAGTGGCTGAACCCCTCCTCCTCCTCCGAAGATGTCGCATGAGCTTCTCCTCTCAGCGCGGCGTCTCTTTTCGTTTTTCCTTTTTCTTTTTCTCCCAGTGCCCTTAACAGTTAACCTGATTCTGCCATATTAGCAGCTAGCCCATCGTCTGGCGCGCGGACTGCCCCCCCCCCCTGCAACGGAGGTGTTTAAAACCCCAACCCGGCGCATCCTCTCCCTGTCTGTCTCCCTGTCTCCCTGTCTCCCTGTCTCTCTGTCTCCCTGTCTCCCCGCCAGCCGACCGTCGGGTGACGGAGCGGAGCATCCATCGGCGCCGTCGTCGTCTCTCATCCCTGCGCTTCTGCGACCGCCTTCTGCGACCCCCTCCCGCCCCCCCCGCCCGACCCACCGCCGCTCTCCTCCGGCTCGGGACGTTCTCCGCTCCACGCGCACGCAGATTAAAGGGGATTCTGCCTCCCCCGCTCGCGCGCGGATGTCCTTGAGCTCGGCCTGCACGGTGAGTCCGTGCGCGCCCGCGTGCGTCACTGCCCTCTACCCGTGATTCTGTGCGTGGAGACGCGCCGCGATGCGTCGGTAGCATGTAGCATGGACCAGCGGGAAAGTGGGCCGAATGTGGCACGTCTCAGCACAGGCCGCACTCCGCTGTCATCGGTGGGCACCGCCGTCATTCTGCTGGCATGCATCATGAGCGAGAATGCGTGAGTGCGTGTGCGCGCGTGAATGCGCGTGTGTGTAGCCACGGATATCCACCCATCCCTCGCACCACCCATCGGTGCGTGTCCCGTGTCCGCGGATGGAGGCTGCCGCTCTCCTCGCCAGTGTGCGCCGGGCTGCGCCGTTGGGTGTCAATCGTGTTGTTTGTCCCGGTTACGGCCCGTCGCACCTGCAGCGCTGAGCAGCGGGGGGGTCGATTCGATGTGGTAACGATCCGCGGCCGGGGGACCCGCTCCGGGTGGGTTTGAGTTGGGCCGGCCCGGTAACCTTGCGCAGGGGCACAGGGGAGGCGTGTGGCGCACCATCGGTCGCTCTCTCGCTCTTGGATTGGTTTGAGGAGGCCTACTGTAGTTTCTCGGCACGGATCGGGACCCCCTCCTGTTGTTATGACGATGAGCACAGGGACGATGCTCGTGCACGTCTGAAGGTGACCAGGAAAGGTCGTTTAGTGCGGGAAGCACTGTTTCAATGGCCATTCCTGCACCATAGTGGGCAGTGCTTGCACATGCCCGCATGGTGTGTGTGTGTGTGTGTGTGTGTGTGTGTGTGTGTGGATAGGGGCTCATGTGGAGCTGACATGGGACACTCTGAGTGTGAGCCCCTGCATGTGTGTGAAATATACACTTTGAGTGGGACTTTGTTTCCTCCTCTTGTTCTGTTCCAATTACCTTCCTCTCCCTCTGCCAAGCTGTCACCATCCTCGTCATCGTCGGCTTTATGCTCCACTGTGAATGCAGATATCTGGGTCCTGTCGGCTACACACCTTTTGGTGTGTTACTCCCGCTGGGCAATCACGGAAGTGTGCGGCCGGCAGCCCGATGAAAGTGCCCCCGCCAGAGGTGACTCTCACAGGGTGGGCAGAATACCGACGAGTTGACACGCACCAATAATGTGCATATAGAGCTCTGACAAGAACGCACACTCACTTGTACGGTCACATGTTGTGTGCAGCCTGGTTGCCCTGTCCAGGTCAGACAGCCAAAGCCTCACAACCACATCCTGTGAGGGGTCTCTTGTCCCCCCCACTGTGTACTCTCCTCGACTTTTTGACTCTTTTCATGTTCAAACACATTTTCAGCAAGTAGCCCTCTTGTTCTGAAAGCCCTGTGTGTGTGTGTGTGTGTGTGTGTGTGTGTGTGTGTGTTGCTGTCTTTTTGTGTACTGCCATTGCTTGTATCTTGCGGCTAAACTGTAACCAATTGTGTAGCAAAATGATCTTTTGCAATGGATGTAATGCAGGCAGACATGTGCACACACACGTGCGCTGTAAAGCTGTGAGACAAACACAGACACACAGTCAGAGGTAGTTGCAGTAGTTACACAGCAGAGGTTTTTGTTTGTTGTTTCTTTCTTGCATCAGCGTTATAAAATCAGACAGAATCAGCGAGTAAGAGGAAGAAAGTGTACGACTGGCTGAGTAAATACATGATCGCAGTAGCAGGAAGCAGATAGAGACGGTAGCGACAAAATGAGGGAGTCAGGAGGGAGAAAGCGGATCGTAAAATAACAACAACCGATGAGACAAACCAAGAAAAGCATTCAAAGAACAAACCAACAGACTTTAAACCCGTTCTGATAAAGTGCACAGAGAGACACCCAGATGAAGATCAGAGAAGATGGAGCGAGAAGGAATCTTCAAAGGAAGAGCAGGGTGACTCAGTCCTACACTAACCCTCTCCGTCAGGATGGAGGCAAGGCAGGGCGGAGAGGAAGAGAGGGAGAGGAGGGAGGAATTACTGAGAGACTCTGTGCTCTTTTTAATGCTTGTGCAGAATACAGCCGTGCATTTGGACCATGTTGTGTCATGTGTGATGCTGAGGGTGTTCGGTAATTGCTCATTGGGGGGGGGGGGCTTCTTGCTGTGGGGCAACAGTGCTGACCACTGGTGCAAATACCACCGTGACGCCCTAAGAAGACAGTGACTATTCAACTACTGAAATGTGGAGTAGGAACCAACGGGGACCAGATGGACAGGATAGGGAGGTGAAGGACGGAACACCACTTTTTATGGGGTTTCTTGACAAGAATCACATACAGTTGATATCACATGAAAACAGGTACTTAGTGGATGAAAGCAAAAGCCTTTCATTGGCTGTAATTGTTGTGCAGGCAGCGCTAATGTTTAGTCAGGAGTTGGTGGAGTGACTGTTGTCCCACATTGTCAGCTGGATGTGTAAGCGTGTCCCTGTTGGCCCTGTCCTGTGTTCACAGAGCAAATCAACGTGTGCAGCTTTGAACATTGCACGGATCAACCCGCAGGTGAACACATGAGGACGGGTGCAGTGAATGTCTATAGATCCGGCGCTCTGTGTGCGTGTCCTCCGTGCTTCTCCAGAAGCGTCCAGGCCACTTCACTCAGCAGGTGCATTGCTGGGGACATAAAGACGTGCAGTGTTTATACAGTGACACACATTCGGCATTACTGCGTTTGAAATGGATCAGCGGCAGCGTTTCTGTGCAGCAGATGGGGGAATGAGTCAGCTGACCTTTGCAGGTCGTGGCTCATTGCAGTTCACTTTTGCTGCTGGATGCCGACTCATTACAAACCCACAACCCATAACATTACATCTTCACTTGTGGTGTGCAAGCGTGGCTTATAATAACATGCGCGTGTGTACCTCATGAATGTATAGTTACCAAGTGTCTTTATTTGATTGATGACCCATCGTTCTTCAGTCTCAGCCTAATGATGGTGTCCTTCCCTCTCTTAGGCCCTGGCGGTGCAGCAATAGCTACCTCTGAACTGGATCCACTTACCGTTTATCGGCCGCCTTTGCCTTGCTTGCCCCTCTCTCCATCTGCCCATCGCCCCTGTGCCGCCTTCTGTAAGTCTGTCGGCCCGTCCGTCCATCTGTCCATGGACTGGCCGTGACCCCGGAGGGAGGGGGTCAGAAACAAGGAGAGAACAGAGTCGCAGAGGAGTCGCAGGACAAGAAAGCTGGATTCATTCAGACCTTCTGGAGTGCCCCTGCTTGCTGTCCTTGATGCCCCTCACCCTCCTTCCCCTCCTCCGGTTATGGAGAAGTAAAGGAGCAGTGGGAGGCTAGGCCCAGATCAAGAGAAGAACTAGAAACACTCAACCAATTCCCCTTCATTGCCCTCAAATGAAATTAAAAAAGGTTTAGGTGTTGCTATGATTTTTAAATAAGAGATCAAGACTGAGTCAAGATTTTCGGTGTTAAACACATGAACAACCGTCCAGCACCTAAACGGCCGGGCAACTGAGTTAAGGAGAGACTACAGAGGAGGAACATAAGAGAAGAAGTACGACTTACTGACATGTCAACAACTGCCACTATGGGTGAATTGGCAAACAGCGCGGTGGAGTTTTACCCCAAGGGGACGCGAGCTGTGGGCGGAGGAGGAAGGGCTGACGGCGCCAACGCAGGGGGAGAATTTGGGGTCACGGTGACGGAGCTCACGGAGCTAATGGAGCTCCGAGGGACCGATGCCCTGCAGAAGATCCAGGAGAGCTACGGGGACACAGAGGGGCTCTGCCAGAGACTACAGTCCAGCACCACTGATGGTGAGTACGCATGGATGGAAGAATGGTCGAGGTGTGAAAACAGCAGGTTGGTTGATGGGTGGATGATGGAGGAGGAGATGGCTGGCTCAATGAATGCATAACTAGAGGAGGAGATGGTAGGTTGGGACTGCAGACTGTAATCCTGGCTGCAATGGACTCCACCATGAATTGGTTGGTGATGATGTGATTTTAATGGTTTAATGATGAATGGATGGAGGTCTATAATGAATGGCGTTAAAGTGGGCACGGGTAGACGAGGTTCTCGAGTAGCACACCTGCAGTGTCGGCGTACGACGGGTCCATGGACAGGACTGACGAAGGTTTGTCAGTAAACTTCACTAGCCAGCGCCGGACAGCCAGAACCGGCACAAGCTCCCGCAGGCAGACCTTCAGCTAGCGGCCGTAGCAACTCAAATTGAGCCCCGTCCGACCCATCAGGGTCACAGCGGGCCGGCGATCAGCTCGTCCCAGACCGCCGAGTCCGCAAACCTTGTTGTTGCTGCCCGTTCATGCTGCTACAGCTTCTGACTGAAGGTCTCTTAACCGAGCCAGAGGCACAGCGGTCACATGTCTGAGAAAAGGTCTACATGCCTTTTGGTTTTTTCACCATGTCCCTTCCAGGGCTTTGTAATTAATTACGTTAATCTGATGAATATTTTTTGGATGGTCAACTTACCAATAAAGAATAATAGTTGGAGCAGGAATGATTGTTCTGTTAGTCAATGGACTGAAAATGACCAAGAGTCCGTTTTAATAATTCAAGAATATGAAGTTGTTGATGGTAAACATTCTCCCGTCTTCATCTGCGTGTTTATTTCACAATTTAGAGCACAGTAAAATAACCAAATATGTTGATCTATAATCACAATAATTATCACTACAGGAGAAATAATAACGCCAATGTAATATTTTAAGGACGACTCAGGGTACAATTTGGTTTCCTATGCTTATTGTGCGTGCCAACAAGGGTGTGTCACCACACTACACCCACTCCTCCAACTAGTTTGTTGCCTAGCAACACAACAGCAGCGAAAAGTTGGCAAGTCAACAAGAGAGAGAAAGATGACTGAGAAGTGTGAGATGGTGAAGACCAGAGAGGGCTGAATGGAGAGAGCGAGTGTGTGTGTGTGTGTGTGTGTGTGTGTGTGTGTGTGTGTGTGTGTGTGTGTGTGTCGGTGACACAGATGGAGAAGAAGTGAGAGAGTTGGTGGGTGTTAAGTTACAGTAAGTCTGTGTTGAGTGTTGCTAATTTGATACTGCAAGCTGGTCCCAACAAACGCTGCATACACAAACACACACACACACACACACACACACACAGACACACACACACACACACACACACACACACACACACCTCGAACACACACTGACGCTGCTCTGCGTTGGACAGGTTTCCTTTTCACTGTCCGAAATGACCAAAAACGTGTCCGAACTCAAAACCAAAAATGTTCGATCATGCCAACAGTTTACAAGGAGAATGTAGACTGTGGAGTCGGTGACTGGGCCCAGGTGCTGCAGATGTGGCTAATAAATACATTACATTACATGTCATTTAGCTGACGCTTTTATCCAAAGCGACGTACAATAAGTGCATTCAACCAAAGGGTACAAACTCAGGAGAACAAGAAACAAGAAAGTGCAATTTCCTCAAATAAGCCAATTTACAATTTGCTATAGATGAGTGACGTTAAAAGTACAATGTAAGTGCTACAATTTGTTAGTCTTTAGTCGAGGTAGAGTCTGAAGAGGTGTGTCTTTAGTTTGCGGCGGAAGATGTGGAGGCTCTCTGCGGTCCTGATGTCTTCAGAGAGCTCGTTCCACCATTTCGGCGGAAGGACAGTGAAGAGTCGAGACCTAGTCGAGTGTTTTGCTCTCAGTGAGGGAGGGACGAGTAGTTTTGCAGATGCAGAGCGGAGAGTGCGGGTTGGGATGTCGGGTTTGACCATGTCCTGGATGTAAGCTGGACCCGATCCATTCGCAGCATGGTACGTGAGCACCAATGTTTTGAACTGGATGCGAGCGGCCACCGGTAGCCAGTGAAGAGAGCGGAGGAGTGGAGTAGTGTGGGAGAACTTAGGAAGGTTGAAGACCAGTCGAGCTGCTGCATTCTGAATGAGCTGCAGAGGTCGAATGGCGGTGGCAGGGAGACCAGCCAGGAGGGAGTTGCAGTAGTCCAGGCGGGAGATGACAAGAGCCTGAATCAGTACCTGCGCTGCCTTCTGAGTGAGAAGGGGACGTATTCTCCTGATGTTGTAGAGCGTGTATCTACAGGATCGTGTTGTCGCGGCGATGTTGGGAGTCAGGGAGAGTTGGCTGTCGAGTGTGACGCCGAGGTTCTTAGCGGTCAAAGTGGGCGTTAGTACGGAGTTCCCAAAGTTGACTGTCAGGTCGTGGGTAAGTGAATCTTTTCCGGGAAAGAGAAGTAGTTCAGTCTTGTCGGGGTTGATTTTCAGATGGTGGGCGGATCCACTGAGAGATGTCAGTTAGACAGGCAGAGATCCGAGCCGCCAATAGATGAGCTTGCTGCTGGACCGTCGTCCTGCTCTTCCTCCTCGGCCTGCTTCTTCCAACCCAGAATTCAGCGTCCAGGGACCAGGGACAACGTATGTGCTGGGACATTGTCTTTTTGTTTTACGGTGATGAATGTCAAGGTCACAGGCCTGCAAATCTGACACCTGGAACCCAACTCAGGCCGACTTGAGTTAACTGGGGGGTTGGAGGGGGTATAAACCTACAAACAACAACGTGAACCAGCAGGCTGCTGTCCGGTCCACTAGTGAAACGAGAAGTCCATTTTGTTTTTCCCAAAACGTGTGTTGTGTAGTTATGAAGCTTCCGTAGTGATTTAAACCCAAACCCCGTTTTCCCAAATCCCAAGTTGGTTTACTGCCTTTCAGAGGAAGTTGTGAAAACTCAAAAGGATCCCAGCTCTGTACCGACAGTATTGAAGATGATAGAACGCCAAATAGAAACCGAGTAGTCATTTGGTATTTATCACAAATAATGAAACAAATTGACCTTTGGAGTCAAAATCGTGGGCTTTGCTATGGGACAGCCTAATCTGGACGTCCCGTCCTTTTCCTTCCATTGCTGGTTAAAGGTTCTGGTTCCGGGTTCATTGACCGCTTTTTCTCTCGTCGCCTCTCTTCCAGTCTGCAGTCGTTTATATGTCACTCAAGCTGTGGTTCTTATCAGAATACACGCGTACCTTCACGCGATGGGCGTACTGGGGGGGTGAAGGAGTTACTGTCCCACTCACTACATCGCACGTTTCGACCAGTCAGGGGTCTACTGACCCACGATGGACACATGGAGTAAAACGATACTGTCGTAACGTTCCAGGGTAGCTGCAGTTTGCTGGATGCTGATCTGAACTACGCAGCCTTAAGGGATGAATGTCAGCAGAGAAACAACCACGTGTAGTTTCACAAAGAAGTCAGAGACTTTTAAATATTTGAGTCCTC
>BMAF01000007.1:21279610-21312110 GCA_014132575.2 Gasterosteus nipponicus
CCGATGGAACCTCGTAGTGAGAGGACACCTCACACTCATTTGTGAGGTGGGCGTAATCGCTGTTTGTCATAAAGCTTTTCTTCAACAGCTGAATGGGAGTCAACGGTATGAAGGCGTTTGTTAACATCCACCGTTCTGTTTGTCAGAACCGGCTTTGTTGGCCATGTATTGGTACATTATTGGTCTGCATTCCCCTCTGGCCAGCTTGTGGCGACGTGTCGGGGGCCGCAGAGGACGAAGGCGAGGGCGACACCGGGTGGATCGAGGGCGCGGCCATCCTGCTGTCCGTCGTGTGCGTCGTCCTGGTGACGGCGTTTAACGACTGGTCCAAAGAGAAGCAGTTCCGGGGCCTACAGAGTCGGATCGAACAAGAACAGAAGTTCACCGTGGTGCGCAAAGGAAATGTCATCCAGATCCCTGTGGCGGACATGGTGGTGGGGGACATGGCGCAGGTCAAATACGGTAGGTGAACCTGCAATATATACAGGAGCAGTTTATGTTGAATTGAATAATCGAAACGAATTGATAATTCATTTTACACGCTAAATTAAATGCAAATGCAAAACCAAATACATTTGATTGTTTTAACCTTTGGTCAGAGTTCAGCGTGTTCCCCCCCTTCTACCAGCCTGTATGCTAAGCTATGCTAATAGATACATGTACCCAAGAAGAAAGGACATAAGCGTCCAGGTGAAGCAGACAGTGACCTGTGCTGTCTGTGTTCAGGGGACCTGCTGCCCGCTGACGGCGTCTTGGTCCAAGGCAACGATCTGAAGATAGATGAGAGCTCTCTGACAGGAGAGTCTGACCACGTAGCCAAGAGTGTGGAGAAGGACCCCATGCTGCTCTCAGGTGGGCTTTCACACACTGGACAAAATAACAGAGACACTGGGCCCTTTGGAACGTGGATCGTGTTGAGCTGAGCTAGAAAGATCTGCTGCAGCATGAACCAAACCCTGAGAACTAAACGCTAAAAAGTCACAGCCCCGTCAGAGCACCGCCGATTTGTAAATGGAATGCTAAGCTGTCGTCTGTTGGGCATTGAAGGGACCCATGTGATGGAGGGCTCGGGCCGGATGCTGGTCACTGCTGTGGGTGTCAACTCGCAGACGGGCATCATCTTCACCCTGCTGGGTGCTGGAGAAATAGAGGAAGAAGGCAAGGACAAGAAAGGTATGAGACAAGCCAGTACTCAGAGACACGGGACACATACAGGTGGGCTCTAAAAAAAGAGGGTTTTGTTGATGCAACTTTGACCTTTGAAGTGACCTTAGTAGGACGTCAGACGCACAGACGGGAGATAAACAGATGTTTACCAAACCCAGCAGAGGAGATGTTATTTGAAGTGTCTCCCATCTTGATACCACACACCTGTGCTCACACACGTGGATGGATGACTGCTCGGGCCCAGCGGCCACGGCTCAGCATCCATCCACAGCCCGTGTAGACCGGGCGGCCCAACGGAGCCCACATAGAAGCTTCAACAGGAAACACGCCAGTTTGACCTCATTGATCATTTAGCCCACATCCTCTCCATCCCTCCTCTCTGCTTCCACCTTTTCTCCCGTTCTCTCACTTGGTGTCTTCTTTAAAGGGAGGACAGGAAAGAGAAGGAGGGAAACCACTGCTCCCTCTTTCTCTCCCCTGCCTCTCCTCCCTCCCTTAGTCTAAGCGAGAGAGACGCCGCAGATCGGATCAATTATTGAAGGCGCAGGCGAGGGAGGAGTGTCGGTTGGTCAGTGAGCGCAGCATTAGTCTCTGCTCACGTGGGCTTGAAGCTGAAGACAACAGAGGCTACGTAAACCTTCAGGAGCACTGAAGGTATACGTGAAGTTAAAATGCCCTTTAATATAAGTGTATATACCTGTGTGGCGTGCTTTCCACACTAGGATGTTCTGGCCTCGTGGGCTGGATGCTTCAGTTATTGAAGCTGATCGCAGACCTCACAGATGGTGCACTGGTTGGTTTTGGTCTCTGTGGCTGCTGTTCTCTCTCATCTGAGATGCACGTTTCATTCTAAATCGACAGCATTAAGCTTTAACAGTTGTGCCCACAAACACATTCATTGCTTGAGTTTTTTATTCTTCTTTGCTCTCTTTCGTTTTCCCTTTTTTTTTTGCCAAATCCTCTCACGTGCCCCAAACCTTCCTCACACATTCCCCAAACAGAGGGGGGCACTCAGTCGCCCGTCGCTACCGATGCCACTTTCAACACGGTCACCAATGGTATGTGAGCACAAGTTGTCTGCCCGCCCCGCTCCTTTCCTCAGCCAATGAATGGACCCCAGCACCCCGTGACAGTGACCTCAGATGGACTTAAACGTTAATCTCACCTGCATTGTTCTTCCCTTTAGTATTGTTACGATGTGGTTTTCTGTCCTAAAACCAGAAATAGGAAGCGTTTTTCCAGCGTATGTATGTAGCCATGTGTCTAAATGAGCCTCCCCTTGCTTAAGGAAAACAACCTGACGGAGCTGTGGAGAACAATCAGAACAAAGGTAAAGGCACCTGACGCATGCGTCGCATCTTGGACTGGATGTTGGACGTGCTGACTGCGCTGCTAAGAAGAGACAGATGTGTTGTTTTTGTGTTTCAGCCAAGAAGCAGGATGGGGGTGTTGCCATGGAGATGCAACCCCTGAAAAGTGCAGAGGGAGGGGAGGTAGAGGACCGAGAGAAGAAGAAGACCAGCGTGCCAAAGAAAGAGAAGAGTGTGTTGCAGGGAAAGCTCACCAAACTAGCGGTTCAGATTGGCAAAGCGGGTAAATGACCTCCACTCATCTTTTAAGCAATGGCTAACTATCTGCTCCAGAAATGAACATGTACAGTTGGTTCTTTCCTGCAGAGCAATGTTCTCTGAATATGAGGAACCACGTAAGTTCTGCTCAATGCCAGAGATGTAGAGATCCTTCTGTCATATTTATCACAGTTCTATACACTGTGACGGGATGTAGAGGAGTCAACCAGGATTACTTTAATCAACTAGTGAGTTAGTTGATCAGCCCTGAAGCCTTTGAATAAAGTCTGATCCTTTGAATCTCTCCACAGGTTTGGTGATGTCAGCCATCACCGTCATCATTCTGGTGCTGTTCTTCGTCATAAACACGTTTGTCGTTGAAGGTCTGTGTGTCCAAACGTCCCAAGTTCTACCCCAGAACCTCACTGTGCAGAGTGCATGTTAAGCGCTCAGCTGAGTATGACGGCGTGCCGTGTGTTGCAGGTCACACGTGGCTCGCTGAGTGCACTCCGGTCTACGTGCAGTATTTTGTCAAGTTCTTCATCATCGGCGTCACTGTGCTGGTCGTGGCCGTCCCAGAAGGGTTACCTCTGGCCGTCACCATCTCTCTGGCTTACTCCGTCAAGGTAGAGCCTCTCGTCCCGTTCAGGGAACGCTTGATAAAAGGAAAGGACTGACTTCACTGTAACAAATTGCTGTAAATTTACGGTGCATTTCTAACGGTATCTTACAGTATTTCATAATAACTGTAACATACAGTTAAATTTCCATCCCTTGCTTGTAAATTAACGGCCAATGTCATGAATAAAGCTGTCAATTTACAATAATAGCAGACTACCGTAATTCAACTTGTTACATATATTGTATGAAGTGGTGGAAATACACTTACAAGTGCAGTGAATCACAATCCATCTACATCTGTTGTAGGTTAATGTATTGAAGCCCATGTCAGCCACTGAAAAACAGGTCCTGTAAGTCATCATAATGAGATACGATGATGACTTTGACTTACAGGACATTACTATACATGCAGCTGTCACTTTTATCCAAAACGCCCATGGTTTGACATAATTTATGTGGAGTAATTGGGGGTTAGGTGTCTTGCTCAGGGACACTTCAACTTGGCACAGGGAGCAGCCAGGATTCAAACCACCGACCTTGCGCTGCACAGCACACCCTCCCTTTCCCATGCGCCGCCTTCGCTGTCATTTCAGTGGCCGGAATGTAAAGATTAGAAATATTTGTATTATTCAAAGTGTTCATTGCCTAAAAGTCATTTGAGTGTTAATGGTGACCGACTGCTCCTGAACGTGACGTCAGACGCGTAATCTCAGTTCATCCAGAACACCTGAGCAGTTCAACGTCGGAGGAGTTCCTCATTGCCTCGTCTCTCCAAGTAACGTTGGTAAGTGTTATTTGCCTTCATGATTAACATTCTCCTTCCTTACATCTTGTTGTCTTCAACATGTTTGTAATTTTAATATTTTACCAATGACAGTGTTTCTAAATATTTCATTTTGGTTTGTTTTACAGAGGCACTGGATTAAGGACGCCAGCCGTTTGCTGCTGTCAATTGAAAGTGTTCCATAGCGGATTGATGCAGTTAGTTTACCTTGTTTCTAATGATTTTATGATTCATTTTTTTATTATTGTATACATGCGGCATGTTTTATGTTTTGTTCTTGGTTACAAATGTTTAACATTTTTGTCTGAAAGGCATCTAATAAACTCCAACCACTATGACCGTTTGGTTGTCTTTCTTTAATTTGTGGGGAATTAAATGCAAAAGTATACGGTTATAAGTAAACGGTAACATTCTGGTATTTATAGCACAAAAACAGTAATCGTATGGTAACAAACTGTAATCCAATATACGACAACATACCATAAATTACGGTAGGGCACTGTAAATAAAACAGTAAGTTACTAGCGTCGACTGCCAGTAAATTGCAGTTAATTCACAGTAAAATTCGTTCAAGTTTACGGTAACATACAGTAATCTATTTTACGGTAGCATAGTGTAAAAACCATTTACGGTATTATACCATAAAATAACGGTAAATTCCTGGCATCCTTGCTGCCAGTAAAATACCGTTAATTTAGGGTGAAATTTTTTTTTCTTACCGACTGTAACTGTGCACAGGCAGAAGGACGCGCCGTCTCCTTCCCGTGGCTGCTTTTACTCTCACAGTGGTTCTTCATCACAATTAAGAATTTAAGTACAAAATGAATACAACAGTTTCAGGTGGAGATGTAGAGGAATGAATGGAAACATATTGGGAGAGAAGAAACATTGAGACAATAGTCGTATGTAACTACATTGAGGCACAAACACAATCACTACACCAAAGTTATAAGATTATAAGTGAAGTCAGTATGTGCTTGTTATTTTCAATTTAGCTGAAACAATACGTCTATATATTATTTCATCCAATATGACTCGATTGAATTCAGGTTGAATACTGACTGTAAGTAGCATAATCTGACCATATGTCATGAAACCGGGCTGAGAGTACATCTGTATTCTAGTAGTGCATATTATTATTTGTCAAATGTCATTGTAGAAGGTCATATGGTGGAGAACGCATGACCACATGCATGTATGTATCCTGTGGGCATCATAGCACCACCACACACAATCAGCTACCAGTCTTTGTTTAAACTAATCATTTAAAATCAGTACTTTGCTTTTGAGAATCAATACACTAACGAAACATGACATCAGTGAGAAGAACCGTGACCCTGAGAGCTTATGACTATCTGTTGGAAACAACAGATAGTCATTGTGTCATGAATGTAATTTACCGTACCTGCCTCCCTCCTTGCACCCTAATCTCCTTCTCTCTACTCGTGTCCTTCTGCTCCCCCTCTGCTCTGCGGTCTGTCACTGTCTCCTTGGTAGAAAATGATGAAGGACAACAACCTGGTGCGCCACCTGGATGCCTGCGAGACCATGGGCAACGCCACGGCCATCTGCTCCGACAAGACCGGCACGCTGACCACCAACCGCATGACGGTGGTGCAGACCCACATCGGTGAGTGGATCACCAGCGCGTCTTCATGGACCATCTGTGTTGCTCTGATTAAAGGCAGTGGTCACATGGAATGACGCTTTAGAAAAGGGACATTTGATATAAATCCTCCAAAGTCATGTGGTTATTCTTTTACTAACTTCCAATGGGTCAGTGTTTGTTATCTTGGCTGCTGTTGTGACGTCCTGCTGGGCTTTTAGAAATAGAGGTGCACCTCCTCCTCGTACCACCAAACCCAACAGAACAGAGCAGAAAAGCAGCTTATTCATTGTTAGATTCTCTTCAAACATACATTTTAGCGCTGGCTGTGTTAAAGTTACGCTGTCGTTTCCCAGGTGATGTGCATCACCGCATGGTCCCGGACCCTGGACAGATAAACCCGCGGACACTGGATCTATTAGTCAATGCTATCGCTATCAACAGCGCCTACACCTCCAAGATCCTAGTGAGTCACGCACAGACAGAGATACCACTCTCCACCTCTTCAGCGCTGCTGCCTCCTGTTAATGTAATCCTCTCGCCTCATCCATCTTCTTCTCCGTCTCCCCCTCCGACTGTCTCCTGCCTCAAATCCACCTCCCAAACTTGAAAAACGTTGTTCCTGTATCAGCCGCCCGATGTAGAGGGGGGTCTGGCCAAGCAGGTGGGCAACAAGACAGAGTGTGGCCTGCTGGGGTTTGTACTAGACCTGCAGCGGGACTACGCCCCCGTCAGGGAGCAGGTCCCTGAGGAGAGACTGTACAAGGTAGGGGACCACCTGGAAAACAGGTATACCTCCTGCACACATATACACCCTGCAGGAAGAGATCAACAAAATGCAATACAACAATTATAAACATATAATTGGCACTGTGCTTTATGATATGGACATATTTGATTCAACACTAAGCGGTATTGTGATCAATCCTCAGTGTGTGATTGGTTGGAAATGGGCGACACCTGATTGGCTACAGAGATAAAAATACTCACAACACACAAATGTGGAGCGATCTCCGAACAAATAGAACAAACCACACCCAAATTCATACAAAGCAGAAATATAATAAAAATATAATAAGGGGGAAACATTTTTAAAAGGGGAAAAATTATGCTGCATTAAAACTACTCTGATGTGTACAATTTACTCCAGAAAGCTCTGTGAGTACATGTTGTTAGTACCTCTGGTACTAGTTACTGGTCAGTCAAGCTTTAAAAAAAGAAACTAAAAGTTTCACCTGCCGGTGGCACAACAGGAGGAATCATATCAACGGCGTCAGGATGTATCCTGTGGGCACCGTGAATTAGGCAGACAATCACTGAGGGGGGGAGAACCCACCAGGGCAGGAAGTGAAGTGAACCCAGGGACACGTCAAGAAGATAGAAAATAAACCCAGACTGTGACCGTGGTTTAGAGGAGAGCAGGGCCGTCCTTCCATCAAAGGATAAATGGACTGTGCTTTAGCGCTTTTCTAGTCTTCTGACCACTACATGACATCATTCACCCATTCACACCCTGATGACAGGAGAACCACACACAGTGACACCTGCCCATCAGTCACTAACATCCACACACTGTAGTCACAGCTACAGGAGCATGTTGGGTTAAGCGTGTTGCCCAAGGACACATCGACATGCGGGTTAGCAGAGCCTGGGATCGAACCGACAACCCTCTGATTGGAGGACGACCTGCCCCCCACTCACCCACAGTCGCCCTGGGTTTGTGGTTTGATGCCCTCCGTTGTGTCCGTTAGCCCAACACTTCTCCGCTGGCTGTGACTGCGATGTGTGCATGATGGATGTAGTTCCTGACGGGCGGGGGTCTCTGGGTATGGGAGCTCCTCCCCGTCAGTATGAAGTGTTAGAGACCCTTGAGTGGTCAGAAAAGTACACTCAATCTCCCACTCATACCACAGCGATTATATAACTAGACAAACCATCGTGTGCAGCCTGATGCAGATAATTATCCGTCTCTACTCTGACCTCTCTGACCTTTCTCCCTCCCTTCCTGTCAGGTGTACACATTCAACTCTGTGCGTAAATCCATGTGCACGGTGATCAAGCTGCCTGACGGCTCCTTCCGCCTCTACAGCAAAGGAGCCTCTGAGATCCTGCTGAAGAAGTGAGGTTTACAGGTGGAGGGGGATGGGGGGGGGTTGATCTGCGGCAGACATTAGATTTCATGAGAAGGAAGGGGACCGGGTTACAAATGTAGAACACAAGATACTCTATGAATCAATATCTCTCCTCTCTCTCCAGGTGTTCCTTCATCCTAGATGCCAATGGAGAAGCACGAACATTTCGTCCACGTGACAGAGATGAGATGGTCAAACAGGTGAGACTGAAGCCCTGATGTTCAGGACAATGACTGAATGTCATTTTTATGCCAGATGTTTTCTGTTGTCCCTCTGAGGACATTCCTCAAATTTGGCACCAATGTCTATTGTAGTTAATAAACCCGTTCTGTGTTTCATTAAACATCTCCGAAGAACAGTGAATTCTCACCTTTTCTTACTCTGAACTTATGGTGGAGGATGTATTTTATTTAGATGTATTTAGAAGAAAAAGTACTCATGCCACACACAGTTGCAAGTAGAAGTTCTGCATGGGTTTGTTACTTTGGGTAAAACTTTAAAAGTATCTGGAGGTTAAAGTACAAAAAAGTAAAACTCTTGATATGCATTCTGTGGAAATATTTCCTCTGAAATATAGTGGGGTGGAAGTAGTAGTAGTACTTGAGTAAATGTACTCGCATCAAAGATCGTTGATAACAACTGGGTTACCTGTGGTAATATTTGGGGATATTGTTAAGAGAATGAAGGGGTTCAGGTTCGAGGTGAAAAGCTGGTCATATAACTGCTGCTGCTCAGGGGCCTAGCGTTGGGGTCAAAGGTTTAGGTTAGATTTTCTTCCTGACCATCCTAATAACGACCTTCAACTAGGTGATTGAGCCAATGGCATGTGAGGGCTTGAGGACCATCTGCATCGCCTACCGGGACCTGCCGTGTAACCCGGAGCCGGATTGGGAAAACGAAGCAGAGATATTGTCTGAATTGACCTGCCTGTCTGTGGTGGGGATAGAAGACCCCGTGCGGCCTGAGGTAGGCTGCTGCTTAGTTTGACTTTCAACCGCTACTGTGATCGGAACCTGTGGTCATCTCCACCAGGCCCGAGCCTTTGGGGAGACCATGTGTTCTGTGAGTGTGGGTATCTATCCGTCCGTCCAGGGCCGGGGAGGTTTGTACTGAACCCTTGTTGGTATTGTGTCTTTGCGTTGTCCTTCCAAGGTGCCCGATGCCATCCGTAAGTGTCAGCGTGCGGGCATCACGGTACGGATGGTGACTGGTGACAACATTAACACAGCGAGGGCCATTGCTGTTAAATGTGGCATCATCCACCCTGGCGATGACTTTATCTGTCTGGAGGGAAAAGATTTCAACCGGCGAATCAGGAACGAGAAAGGAGAGGTGAGAGGCGGAGTAAACTGTCCAGTGTTTTAAATGGTTCCCGTTGAATTCACATCAAGTTCTCTATTGCTGTACTCAGTACGATGTGTGGTGGGCGGCTCGTTTGATTACTACGTTGACACACTGCTTTCATCCAACCTCCGGTCTCCACTGCCATTTCATATATGTCTATATATAGATATCTACATATAGATCAGTTATAAATAGTGTTTCAACAAAATATTGCTTTCATTAAAGATCAATAATCTAACTTTACTTTTTTATCACCAATAACCCAGGACAGATTCCTCATGTGTAAAAAAAACCCTGAATCTTTACGAGAGTGAATTTCACAGTGAGAAAAGATGCGAGCTGATAGGCCCTCTATGTTCCTATTATTCATCATACCCTCCTGACAGATTGAACAGGAACGGATCGACAAAATATGGCCCAAACTCCGCGTGTTGGCTCGATCCTCGCCAACCGACAAACACACCCTGGTCAAAGGTCAGTCTCGAGTTTACGAACCCACACACACACACTCACGCAGATGGTAACGTGTCTTTCCCTTGTGTGTCCAGGAATCATCGACAGCACCGTCCTGGAACAAAGGCAGGTCGTGGCAGTGACAGGAGATGGAACCAATGACGGTCCAGCGTTGAAGAAGGCTGATGTGGGCTTTGCCATGGTAACCTGATGCATCATTCAACATTAGTCGGTGTTAAAACCCTTCTGTAGCGTCAGCGTTTGGGGAACAAATGGCCACGATATGTAACAAGTATATTCAAGATATGATTTGGATATTTTGAAGCGCTGTCGCGCGACAAAGAGGAGAAGAAGCATCCGTTTGAAAGTGCGATATATTTAGAATCATTCACAGCTTTACCTCGCTTTGAGGACGCTTTGACAAAAATATCCCGCCATTTTAACAACATGTCGCTTTGTACCTGGCACAAAGAAGTTGCTGGTCTGTGGCCACATCCGGCATTTGTTGGTTTGGGTACTTGGGACCTTGAGAAGTCTCTCAATAACACACGCGAGACCAGGGACGTCCACCTGTGAGGGGAGATTACTGTCATTAGCTGAAATTAGCTTCAGTTCCCGTCAGAAAGTTCTGACAGCAAATTAAAGAGGTGAAATCTTGAACCGATGGCAATGATTTTTGGTCTGTACAACATGTCCACAGCAGAACGTTGGTTTACACCTCTTGTCCTAAAACACAGACTTCTGAGTAGAATCTCTAACAGCGATACTTCTAAACATCTCAACTATAACTATCGCTTGAATGACAAGGTAACACAATTGTATTCATCAGGAGTTTAAGGATGTTTCTCTTCCTATTGATAATACATGCTTAACATGTTCACAGCGTTCTAAGCGCTAGCACCTGCAGTCGGGGCGATATTAAGGCGATAGCTTGAGTGCTGGGCTGAATTCCGTTACGCGACTTGGTCTCCTCACTCTGTCTCAATCTGTGCAGGGTATTGCGGGAACAGATGTGGCTAAAGAAGCGTCTGACATCATCCTGACTGATGACAACTTCAGCAGCATTGTCAAGGCGGTGATGTGGGGACGGAATGTCTACGATAGCATCTCCAAGTTCCTGCAGTTCCAGCTCACGGTCAACGTAGTGGCTGTCATAGTGGCCTTCACCGGCGCCTGCATCACTCAGGTAGACAGATTCCTACATGCTGACACGCGTGCATTTCCACCACATACAGTAGAACACGTCACTTCAGTAAACGTCACTCGTGTCTCATATCTGCTCAGACAAGGAAAATGCTGATATGCCTTTTATGCATTTTTTACACTTATATAAGCACAGATGTCCTGACACACATGGAAACATGGAATATGCTTGATTGGAAATAAATACCCACTTGCATATTTATGTATTTAATGTTATTTGTAATATATTAATATGGAAAGAGCATTTCCACCTTTATCTCAATCATTTTTCTCCTCTAAAGTAATCACCTCCTCATAACAACATCATTGTAATAATCTGACAAAACAACTTGACCCACTGATATTTAACCTGCACTAAATCCCTGTCCTGGTGAAAACACTACGCCCCCAAATACAAAGCATGACAAACATGACAAAAAAGGGACCAGATCATCAACAGTATTAAGTATTACAATGAGGCTTTTTACATATGTACATTTTCAGATCGAGTATTTCTGCACAGTTACAGATATTCTGAGTTCTCCAAACGTTACAATGCATGTAAATGGTAAATGGACTATACTTGTATTGTGCTTTTTTCGTCTTCGCACCACTCAAAGCGCTTTAACGCTTCATGTCATCATTCACACAGTGATGACAGCAGCTACAACACACAGTGACACCTGTCCATCAGTAACTACCGTGCACACACTGCAGTCACGGCTACAGGAGCCACGTTGGGGTGAAGTGTCTTGCTCAAGGACACGTGGGTTAGCAGAACCTGGGATTGATTGGAGGACGACCGCGCTCTCCACTCACCCTCAGTCGCCCCACAAAACAACATTGTTTCAAATCCTCAACGTCTTACCAAATTATTCTGCTTCAATCTGCATGTGATGGCGTCCAGCCACAAAACAGTTTGCTATCCAGCTTACTTCACACGAAGATGAGCCTGCACCCGGACTAACAGAGACATCTTAAAATATGACACTAGAATAGATATTCAAAGCTTACTTTAAAAAAACTGCAATGGAAGATATGAATGTAAAAGAAAGAACTAGTTATTGTAAAAGTGCTTGGGTTGAGTTTTGGGGCAAACAACCTATAGAGAAGTTTCTGTTCCGGCTTTTTGATCAAAAAAGGTCTTCAACCAACAATAGAACAAACTTTATTCCACTACTCATACTTCAAGCATGGTGGGATTAGCAAACAAGCTAACTAGCCAACTGCTAGCTAACTAGCTGGTTTGCTAATTCCACACTGGTTACCAAAGAAATAACCCTTGAAAGTACTGCTTCATCTTACGATGTTACGCCGGTGGGGCCACAAGGGTCTAGACTCAAAAGCAGACTCGAGGCGGAAAATAGTCTTTACTTCAGGCAGGGGTTCGGTACACGGGTAGTCAGGCAGAGAAGGTGGATCAATCCAAATCGGCAGGTAAAGGTTAACGGAGGGACGGGAAAGGGTCAAAACACGGGAAGGCACACTCAGCGGAATCGCGGGTAAACTCATTGGAAACAAGACAAACGGGCACAGAAACGAGCTGTTGGCACAGAGTAAATACACAGGAGAAGGAGACACAGGTGGAAACAATAAGGGCGGGGCTTTCAATCACAGAGGGCGGCGGCACACAGGGGGGAGGAGTCTGAAACGAGTGGCAAGGTGAGTGACAGAAACACAACAGAAAACAACATGTGACCTAATGCCCCAGTCTGGGTGTTACATACGATAGCAATGTGTAATGACAAGACACGCGGACAGTAGTTAAATGTTACTAATTCACTCCTCGTAACGTTAACACTCGGTGGCTCGTGGGAGCTAAACCTCAGTACGTTTAGCTTATACAGAAGTGATCCCGCTATAACCACAGATGTATGAATGGGTCTGCATGCGGTGTTGCGGGCAGGGCCTTGTTCGCTCTTATGAAAGTTGCTCAGGGGCGTATGGAACCAACAAAGTGAGACTTGTGAGTATGGAACCCCATCGAAGGGCCTCATACTGGCATCACACCCCTCCAACGGCACACATAACCGGGGGCTCCTGATCGTATCACCCTGCTGCGCTCACTTGAACGGTGATGTTCCTTCCACTCCTGTTCTGTTCCTTTGGATTTGCCATAGAAGAAGTGTGAAGCCAGGCTCCTGTGGACGCGGTTTGTGACGCAGCGCTCTCTCTGCAGGACTCTCCTCTGAAGGCAGTGCAGATGCTGTGGGTGAATCTCATCATGGACACGTTTGCCTCTCTGGCTCTGGCCACCGAGCCCCCCACTGAGGACCTGCTGCTAAGGAAACCTTATGGTCGGAACAACCCGCTCATCTCACTGACCATGATGAAGAACATCCTGGGCCACGGAGTGTACCAGCTGATCATCATCTTCACCCTGCTGTTCATAGGTACACACACACAGAGACAGCCAGCAATGCCTTTTCCTCCACTGTCATAGTGGCATTAGGACGGGTGGGCTTATATTCCAGCGTGACTCAACCAAAAAGATGTAAAACAAAAAGAGACAGACACACAAACGCAGTGTTTATTTGGCCTGTAGAAGATCGAACATACTTGTCACGAACAATACAGCTGATAAGTGTGCTTTCACCTCTAATCCTGCCCTCCTTTGTTACCCCTCCAGGCGAGCGCATGTTCAACATCGACAGTGGTCGCCACGCGCCGCTGCACTCCCCTCCCTCCGAGCACTACACCATCATCTTCAACACCTTCGTCCTTATGCAACTTTTCAACGAGATCAACGCGCGCAAGATCCACGGAGAGAGGAACGTCTTTGACGGCATATTTGCCAACCCGATCTTCTGCAGTATAGTTGTGGGGACTTTTATTGTGCAGGTACGGTTAACCTTTGACTCCTCTACGCAGGTTCACATCTTGATCTTTGGTCCGTTGCATTTGTGGAGTTTAGAGTCAAAGTGAATATTGCCATAGCATGTAAATGTCAGAATGACAAATCTTAAACATAATCCTCTTCAGGCCTTGACAGTGAGGCAATGCAACATCTCAACACTAAATCATCCACAATAACGACGAGTCATTCACAAGATTTTCTGATTGATCAAAACAGAAATAAATATATATATACGGAAGGAATTTTAAGAACACATCCTTGACACACGCTGGCATTGTGACCCTGTTTGTGTATGAGAACAATGAGCCCTGCCCTGTGTTTGTGCTGCAGATCGTGATCGTGCAGTGGGGAGGGAAGCCCTTCAGTTGTGCCCCTCTCAACATGGAGCAGTGGCTCTGGTGTCTGTTCGTGGGAGTTGGGGAGCTCCTCTGGGGGCAGGTAAGCGACTCTGCTGACCACGGGGCTTGAGCCAAGGTAACGCTACCCGACTTCCACAGCAATCGCTGACTGTTGACACTGAACAACTGAGCATCGGGGGTTTGGATTTCACACACTACAAGACGTTCCACCAGGAGGAAGCCTGATGCCTTCTCTTAGTCACAGGGAGCGATACGAGTGAGTCGTAGCCAGAGTAGAGTAGTTAAGGTCATCAGACTGGGCCTCGCTAGAGGTTTTGCAAGTTTTTCCCAATTTGGGGTCAACATCTAGACGTGACCTATCGAGACACGTGATCATGTAATAACCTGTTGTGACTCGTCGTCACCAGTTCTCTCTTTAAAATCATGCACTGTGTGATGTGCTGGCCAACATAAACGCATCCATCTATGCGATTAATGTGGCCGAGATTAATGCAATAAAATATTTAAACGTAGTTAACGTCCGTTTGTTTACATTCCGTTTCCGGTCCCGGAAGTAAACAAACAGACGTCGCGGAATTTAACCGGGGAGTTGACCGCGGAAACGAAGCGGCCGCTAGCTGCGGCTTCTTTTTGCTTGAGGAGCCTCCTGTCCCGAATACGTTAGTCCGAATGTGTTCTGGAATTCAGCCGTCTGAAGTTTCCTTCAGAGGTGCAGTCGGTGAGGATGGAGATGAATGAGGACCGTGTCAGGTTGCTTTTGATGCTCATTCCCAGGGACTTGCTCCCCCTCAGCTCCATTGACGAAGACAAGCTGCTCACTGTGACGGCATGCGAGCACCTTCTGGTCAAATAACCATCTAACACACCCGGCTTCCAGGTAATCGCCACGGTGCCCACAGAGCGGCTGCCGTGCCTGAAGGAGGCGGGGCTTGGCCTGGAGCCCGGGGAGGACGAAGGCGAGGAGATGGCCGAGGATGAGGAGGAGATCGACTGTGCTGAGCGAGAGCTGCGCCGTGGTCAGATCCTCTGGTTCAGAGGGCTCAACCGCATCCAGACCCAGGTACTGTGACCCGCCCGCCCAACCCGACCCAGCCAAACCTCTTTCACAGGACACCGGTCGATACACCTCAGCCAGGAGCTCCCCTGGGTCATTAAACACCAGAAGCTCAACCTGAAAGCATAATCAAAACCTAAGACACAATTATGGAATATGTAGACATTTCAATGGGAAAACCTGACGTTTGTGCTTTTATTACACTGCTTAAATGAAGGACGAGTATCTTTGCCTTTTGGAAGGAAAGTCCTTGATGAGTTAAAGTGCATTGTTGACTCTTTTCTTTTGGACACTGTGTCTTAAGTCTTATTGTTCTTCAAAGTCTGCATCTCATCCTGTCTGACTTGTGCCTCACATAATGATTCCAGTTCCTTCTCTCCTACACAGCTGACTTGTCTGTTCTGCGGGTGAATTGCTTTATCCACCCTGGAAGTGGTATTTTAGGGGATAAATGCTGTGATTGTGTGTGTGAGTGCACATTGCTTAGCTGCTCATAAGCAGACAGGCTGTCGATTCTTGCACTGCTTTGTGTGAGAAAGTACATTTAGACAGCAAACAGCAAGCTGCTGCCGGCCTCCTCAGAAGATCCATCACGTCTCCTCCAGTGCCTCCGTGTAGATTTACATGAGCAGGGTGTGTCTGAGTGTGCAGATAAAGAATATGCATGCACACACACACACACACACACACTGTTATCATCTGTGATGCTTGTCAATGGATCAGAGGCTTTTAGAGAAAGTGAGAAGAAAGTCTGATCCAAATGTTTCTCCTGCGTTCATGACTCACAGACTGGGAACTAAATTCTAAATTCAGTTTTCATCTGTGAAACAGACGGGATTCTTTTAACAGATGCACACGAGAGGCTGAAGTGCACCACTTCTCCTTGTGTAACGCTGTTAACTAACACCGTGAACTTACTTAAGTAAGAGTAATCACCACGGGAATGACCTCCCAAAACACGCTTTCACCTATTCTAACAGAGCAAGTGGGAAAAACTATATTTCTGTCCTCAAAGGCGGCGTTGGTAATGTTGGTACGCGTCTATAGACAGCCTTGTTACCGGCCTATGATGAAGGCCCGGATACCTCTAATGACTTTGTTAGCCTGTTGGGATGCAATAGAAACGTTTCTGAGAATCATTGCCAGCGCTGCCTTTAAGACAGAGCAGAGAAATCCATTTAGACCAGAGAAAGAGGTTTTCTCTTTCTCTTCCGTAGACAGAAGTCAAACCACACTCATTCGCCGTTAAAGGGAGTTTGAAAGGCGTTCGTAGCATCCGGCTGAGACGCGCCGCGCACTCCCTCCCGCCCTGACTGAGTGCTGCTGTTTTGTGTCTGTCCTGCAGATGGAGGTAGTGAGCACGTTCAAGCGAAGCGGTTCGTTTCAGGGAGCGGTGAGGCGGCGCTCCTCCGTGCTCAGTCAGCTCCACGACGTAAACACTATCTCTACCCCCTCTCACGTAGCTCTGTCCACGGCTACAGCCAATGCCAGCCCGGCCCCTGGGAGTGAGTCCGCCGAACGCATGTGCACACACACACACACACACACGCGCACACCTGCGTGCACACCTGCGTGCACACCCGCAGCCACCTTCTCTCTCACGCGCACGCACTCGTACACACAGATACACATGCTGCACGGCACGTGGACTGCAGTGTCGTTACTATCTATGGTTGTGCCCCCCCCCTCCTCCTCCTCCTCCTCCTCCTCCTCCTCCCCGCTCGCTCGCTGCTCGTGTGCAATGTCTCCTCCTCCTCCTCCTCCTCTCTTCAGCGCCCGGTCCCGACCGGCCGGTCCGGGACCCTGCTGAGTGTTGGTGGGTGCAGGAGGCGGCTCGCTGCTCTCAGCCTGAGGCACGGAGAGCCGTGTTACAAACCGGCAGGGATGACTCGCTCCCACAAGGCCGGACGCGTCCTAGAGTTCAGGCTGCAGGCGGCTGCTCCTCCTGCAGCCTCCTGCGCACACGAGGCCCAGCGCCGCTGTAAACGCTGTTCACGTGCAGCAGTGGTTTCTCTCCTCCGACTACCTGGTGAATGTGGTGCTCTGCAACAACAGCTGTGACTCTCACACTATTTACCAAAAAGGCTTCCGCGTGGGAGGGTAAACCTTCGAGTATAAAAGCCCCGCAGCGTGCTGCTGTTTCTACAGTAAAGAAAAGGTTCACTGTTGATTTCTTTCTCCTTCTCACTGTCCGTTGCTGCTTTTGTGTTCAACTGGTTGTTTCTGTAACAGTATTTACAGCTCCAACGCCACAAGTTCGCCCCCTCCAATGTCTCCAGGTTTTACCTATTTGTGCAATCTGTTTTTTCCTCCCTCTCTCTCTCTCTCTCCATCACAACTCTGTTTGTTCTTCTATACTTACAAGATATTACAGGTTCCCTGTTTGCAGACCTATTCTGTGAAATGGATTCTTGTTGTTCTTCATAAGTAGAGTTTTTTCTTGTAGAGGTATTTAGATTTGACCAGATCTAAATACGGCCTCTTGTGTAGCACACAATAAGATTTCTTTAGTTGGTTTCTCCTCATGTTTTTGTCCCCTCCTTTGTCCTTCCCTCATGCCCTTTATCATCCTCCCTTCCCCTAACTAGAGTAGCGTCTACCTCTCATGGTTCCTTTTGATTTCTTCGTATGTCAGTTCCGCACGTGTCTCGTTTGCAAGTGTGTTTATGCGTGTGCATCTGCTGACATGTCCGAGAGCCGTAGTCTGACTTCTGTGTGCGAGCGTGTGCTGATGCGTGTGCTGTCCCCTCATTTGATCGTCTTCATCTGTCCTCTCAGTTGCTTCTCCTTTCCTTCTTTGCTCCCTTTCGTCATCCTTCCCTCCTTCCATCCCAAGCTGGCCTCCTCCCCACGCTGCTCCATCGCCTGTTGGTACCGAGACGCCTCACTGCTCTTTGTCTCCGGCAGAGACACGAGATGTGACTTTGTAAAGTGACACGTTTGATTAATGCCACGCTGCTGCTGGTAGAAACCCAGCTGGGGTGATGGTGTGCGGGCCTCCGTTAGCTTAGCACACGTGTTAGCGTGTGACACTTAGTGGCCTCGTGAAGTCCTCAGTTGATAAAACCAAATGGATTACCAAGCAGGGCCATGCTGCTCCTCTGAATCACTTCCTGATGCAGATAAATATATGTCAGCAATGGCAAAGCTGACATGCATTAGCGTGTTCAATGTTTACCATGTAAAGTTAGCATGCTAAAGGTTGCTAGTTATCGCGGAGCACAAGGTGTGGCTGGTTACTGACCACTGGATGCTAGTAGTGAAGAAGGTCACATCGTGACCTGGTTAGGGAGCTGGATGAAGTATGACGCTATAAAAATGTGTCTATTAATGTCTGGACCGTATTCCATAGAAAGCTATTGAGAAACCCTCAAGAGGCAGTGAGACGGATCCGTCGCTGGGGTTTACAGTCCGCCTGCTGCACAAAATGACTCAAACTAATGCACGATTACTTCTTCCTGTCCAGCAGCATTTGCTCCTACAACTAAAACTACACTGTGACCCAACAGACCGTATCTATAAATGATGAGAGGAGCCAGTTTGCACTTGATGAACACTCCTGACCACTCCTGTCGTTTGCACTTAAATTATCTTGAATATATGAGCTAGTCATTTAGAAAAGACATACCGTTTTGTGTCCATACGTTATTGAAAAAATATAAACGCATTAACTGTGTCTTTTCACTCCTTTCGCCAGAGATCTGTGCGCAGCAGGCCCAGCCCTCAGTGTTGGCACATAGTCGTGCTGCAGTATGATGTGCATATTCTGACCTAAACACACTCACCTCCCTGTCTTTGACAGACAAATATATCATCACGGGCTGAGAAAGGCGTCCAGGGATATGTCAAATATGAAGATGTTAGATGTGTCGTGCTTTCATCCATCTGAGCTGTGCTGGACCTTGGTGACCAATCTGTCTTTATCTTTAGACCTTGGTGACCCATCTGTCTTTATCTTTAGACCTTGGTGACCTTGGTGACCCATCTATCGTTATCTTTAGACCTTGGTAACCCATCTATCTTTATATTTAGACCTTGGTGACCCATCTATCTTTATATTTAGACGTTGGTGACCCATCTATCTCTATCTTTAGACCTTAATGACCTTGGTGGCCCATCTATCTGTATCTTTAGACCTTGGTGACCCATCTATCTTTATCTGTAGACCTTGGTAACCCATCTATCACTATCTTTAGACCTTGGTGACCAATCTGTCTTTATCTTTAGACCTTGGTGACCCACCTATCTTTATCTTTAGACCTTGGTGACCCATCTGTCTTTATCTTTAGACCTTGGTGACCAATCTGTCTTTATCTTTAGACCTTGGTGACCAATCTGTCTCTATCTTTAGACCTTAATGACCTTGGTGGCCCATCTATCGTTATCTTTAGACCTTGGTGACCCATCTATCGTTATCTTTAGACCTTGGTAACCCATCTATCTTTATATTTAGACCTTGGTGACCCATCTATCTTTATATTTAGACCTTGGTGACCCATCTATCTTTATCTTTAGACCTTGGTGACCTTGGTGACCCATCTATCGTTATCTTTAGACCTTGGTAACCCATCTATCTTTATATTTAGACCTTGGTGACCCATCTATCTTTATATTTAGACCTTGGTGACCCATCTATCTCTATCTTTAGACCTTGGTGACCTTGGTGACCCATCTATCTTTATCTTTAGACCTTGGTGACCCATCTATCTCTATCTTTAGACCTTAATGACCTTGGTGACCCATCTATCTTTATCTGTAGACCTTGGTAACCCATCTATCACTATCTTTAGACCTTGGTGACCTTGGTGACCCATCTATCTTTATCTTTAGACCTTGGTGACCCATCTATCTCTATCTTTAGACCTTAATGACCTTGGTGACCCATCTATCTTTATCTTTAGACCTTGGTGACCAATCTGTCTTTATCTTTAGATCTTGGTGACCCACCTATCTTTATCTTTAGACCTTGGTGACCCATCTATCTTTATCTTTAGACCTTGGTGGTCCATCTATCTTTATCTTTAGACCTTGGTGACCAATCTGTCTTTATCTTTAGACCTTGGTGACCCATCTATCTTTATCTTTAGACCTTGGTGACCTTGGTGACCAATCTGTCTTTATCTTTAGACCTTGGTGACCCATCTATCTTTATCTTTAGACCTTGGTGACCAATCTGTCTTTATCTTTAGACCTTGGTGACCAATCTGTCTTTATCTTTAGACCTTGGTGACCCATCTATCTTTATCTTTAGACCTTGGTGACCCATCTGTCTTTATCTTTAGACCTTGGTGACCCATCTATCTGGTGACCCATCTATCTTTATCTTTAGACCTTGGTGACCCATCTATCTTTATCTTTAGACCTTGGTGACCCATCTATCTTTATCTTTAGACCTTGGTGACCAATCTATCTTTATCTTTAGACCTTGGTGACCCATCTATCTTTATCTTTAGACCTTGGTTGACCCATCTATCTTTATCTTTAGACCTTGGTGACCCATCTATCTTTATCTTTAGACCCTTGGTGACCCATCTATCTTTTATCTCTATCTTTATCTTTAGACCTTGGTGACCCACCTATCTTTATCTTTAGACCTTGGTGACCCATCTATCTTTATCTTTAGACCTTAGTGACCTTGGTGACCCATCTATCTTTATCTTTAGACCTTGGTGACCCATCTATCTTTATCTTTAGACCTTGGTGACCCATCTATCTTTATCTTTAGACCTTGGTGACCCATCTATCTTTATCTTTAGAACTTGGTGACCTTGGTGACCCATCACGCTTTATCTTTATACCTTGGTGACCCATCTATCTTTATCTTTAGACCTTGGTGACCTTGGTGACCAATCTGTCTTTATCTTTAGACCTTGGTGACCAATCTGTCTTTATCTTTAGACCTTGGTGATCAATCTGTCTTTATCTTTAGACCTTGGTGACCCATCTTACTTTATCTTTAGACCTTGGTGACCCATCTATCTTTATCTTTAGACCTTGGTGACCAATCTGTCTTTATCTTTAGAACTTGGTGACCTTGGTGACCCATCTATCTTTATCTTTCGACCTTGGTGACCAATCTGTCTTTATCTTTAGACCTTGGTGACCCATCTGTCTTTATCTTTGGACCTTGGTGACCAATCTGTCTTTATCTTTAGACCTTGTGACCTTGACCAATCTGTCTTTATCTTTAGACCTTGGTGACCCATCTATCTTTATCTTTAGACCTTGGTGACCAATCTATCTTTATCTTTAGACCTTGGTGACCAATCTGTCTGTCTTTATCTTTAGACTTGGTGACCAATCTATCTTTATCTTTAGACCTTGGTGACCCATCTATCTTTATCTTTAGACCTTGGTGACCCATCTGTCTTTATCTTTAGACCTTGGTGACCCATCTATCTTTATCTTTAGACCTTGGTGACCCTTTAGACGTTAGTTTAGACCTTGGTAACCCATCTATCTTTATATTTAGACCTTGGTGACCCATCTATCTTTATATTTAGACCTTGGTGACCCATCTATCTTTATCTTTAGACCTTGGTGACCTTGGTGACCCATCTATCGTTATCTTTAGACCTTGGTAACCCATCTATCTTTATATTTAGACCTTGGTGACCCATCTATCTTTATATTTAGACCTTGGTGACCCATCTATCTTTATCTTTAGACCTTGGTGACCTTGGTGACCCATCTATCTTTATCTTTAGACCTTGGTGACCCATCTATCTTTATCTTTAGACCTTAATGACCTTGGTGACCCATCTATCTTTATCTTTAGACCTTGGTGACCCATCTATCTTTATCTTTAGACCTTGGTGACCCATCTATCTCTATCTTTAGACCTTGGTGACCCATCTATCTTTATCTTTAGACCTTGGTGACCCATCTATCTTTATCTTTAGACCTTGGTGACCCATCTGTCTTTATCTTTAGACCCCATCTATCTTTATCTTTAGACCTTGGTGACCCATCTATCTTTATCTTTAGACCTTGGTGACCAATCTGTCTTTATCTTTAGACCTTGGTGACCCATCTGTCTTTATCTTTAGACCTTGGTGATCTTTATCTTTAGACCTTGGTGACCCTTTAGATCTCTATCTTTATCTTTAGACCTTGGTGACCAATCTGTCTTTATCTTTAGACCTTGGTGACCCTGTCTTTATCTTTAGACCTCCCATCTTCTTTATCTTTAGACCTTGGTGACCAATCTGTCTTTATCTTTAGACCTTGGTGACCAATCTGTCTTTATCTTTAGACCTTGGTGACCAATCTGTCTTTATCTTTAGACCTTGGTGACCCATCCTTGGTGACCTTGGTGACCAATCTGTCTTTATCTTTAGACCTTGGTGACCAATCTATCTTTATCTTTAGACCTTGGTGACCTTGACTTGTATCTTTAGACCTTGGTGACCTTGGTGACCAATCTGTCTTTATCTTTAGACCTTGGTGACCCATCTATCTTTATCTTTAGACCTTGGTGACCTTGGTGACCCATCTATCTTCATCTTTAGACCTTGGTGACCAATCTGTCTTTATCTTTAGACCTTGGTGACCTTGGTGACCCATCTATCTTTATCTTTTGACCTTGGTGACCCATCTATCTTCATCTTTCGACCTTGGTGACCTTGGTGACCAATCTGTCTTTATCTTTAGACCTTGGTGACACATCTATCTTTATCTTTAGACCTTGGTGACCAATCTATCTTTATCTTTAGACCTTGGTGACCAATATGTCTTTATCTTTAGACCTTGGTGACCCATCTATCTCTATCTTTAGACCTTGGTGACCCATCTATCTCTATCTTTAGACCTTGGTGACCCATCTATCGTTATCGTTAGACCTTGGTGACCCATCTATCTTTATCTGTAGACCTTGGTAACCCATCTATCTCTATCTTTAGACCTTGGTGACCCATCTATCTTTAGACCTTGGTGACCCATCTATCTCTATCTTTAGACCTTGGTGACCCATCTATCTTTATCGTTATCCTTTGACCCATCTATCTTTATCTGTGACCTTGGTGACCCATCTATCTTTATCTTTAGACTCCCCATCTATCTTTATCGACCTTGGTGACCCATCTATCTTCATCTTTAGACCTTAGTGACCTTGGTGACCCATCTATCTTTATCTTTAGACCTTGGTGACCCATCTATCGTTATCTTTAGACCTTGGTGACCCATCTATCTTTATCTTTAGACCTTGGTGACCCATCTATCTTTATCTTCAGACCTTGGTGACCAATCTGTCTTTATCTTTAGACCTCGGTGACCCATCTATCTTTATCTTTAGAACTTGGTGACCTTGGTGACCCATCACGCTTTATCTTTATACCTTGGTGACCCATCTATCTTTATCTTTAGACCTTGGTGACCTGACCCATCTATCTTTATCTTCTGTCTTTTAGACCTTGGTGACCAATCTGTCTTTATCTTTAGACCTTGGCGACCTTGGTGACCAATCTGTCTTTATCTTTAGACCTTGGTGACCCATCTATCTTTATCTTTAGACCTTGGTGACCTTGGTGACCAATCTGTCTTTATCTTTAGACCTTGGTGACCCATCTATCTTTATCTTTATACCTTGGTGACCAATCTGTCTTTATCTTTAGACCTTGGTGACCAATCTGTCTTTATCTTTAGACCTTGGTAACCCATCTATCTCTATCTTTAGACCTTGGTGACCCATCTATCTTTATCTTTAGGCATTGGTGACCAATCTGTCTTTATCTTTAGACCTTGGTGACCAATCTATCTTTATCTTTAGACCTTGGTGACCAATGTGTTTTTATCTTTAGACCTTGGTGACCTTGGTGACCAATCTGTCTTTATCTTTAGACCTTGGTGACCCATCTATCTTTATCTTTAGACCTTGGTGACCAATCTGTCTTTATCTTTAGACCTTGGTGACCAATCTGTCTTTATCTTTAGACCTTGGTGACCAATCTGTCTTTATCTTTAGACCTTGGTGACCAATCTGTCTCTATCTTTAGACCTTAATGACCTTGGTGGCCCATCTATCGTTATCTTTAGACCTTGGTGACCCATCTATCTTTATCTTTAGACCTTGGTAACCCATCTATCTTTATATTTAGACCTTGGTGACCCATCTATCTTTATATTTAGACCTTGGTGACCCATCTATCTTTATCTTTAGACCTTGGTGACCTTGGTGACCCATCTATCGTTATCTTTAGACCTTGGTAACCCATCTATCTTTATATTTAGACCTTGGTGACCCATCTATCTTTATATTTAGACCTTGGTGACCCATCTATCTCTATCTTTAGACCTTGGTGACCTTGGTGACCCATCTATCTTTATCTTTAGACCTTGGTGACCCATCTATCTTTATCTTTAGACCTTGATGACCTTGGTGACCCATCTATCTTTATCTGTAGACCTTGGTGACCCACCTATCACTATCTTTAGACCTTGGTGACCAATCTGTCTTTATCTTTAGACCTTGGTGACCCACCTATCTTTATCTTTAGACCTTGGTGACCCATCTATCTTTATCTTTAGACCTTGGTGATCCATCTATCTTTATCTTTAGACCTTGGTGACCAATCTGTCTTTATCTTTAGACCTTGGTGACCCATCTATCTTTATCTTTAGACCTTGGTGACCTTGGTGACCAATCTGTCTTTATCTTTAGACCTTGGTGACCCATCTATCTTTATCTTTAGACCTTGGTGACCATCTATCTTTATCTTTAGACCTTGGTGACCTTGGTGACCCATCTATCTTTATCTTTAGACCTTGGTGACCTTGGTGACCAATCTGTCTTTATCTTTAGACCTTGGTGACCCATCTATCTTTATCTTTAGACCTTGGTGACCAATCTGTCTTTATCTTTAGACCTTGGTGACCAATCTGTCTTTATCTTTAGACCTTGGTGACCCATCTGTCTTTATCTTTAGACCTTGGTGACCAATCTGTCTTTATCTTTAGACCTTGGTGACCCATCTATCTTTATCTTTAGGCATTGGTGACCAATCTGTCTTTATCTTTAGACCTTGGTGACCAATCTATCTTCATCTTTAGACCCACATCAATGTGTTTTTATCTTTAGACCTTGGTGACCTTGGTGACAATCTGTCTTTATCTTTAGACCTTGGTGACCCATCTATCTTTATCTTTAGACCTTGGTGACCTTGATCTATCTTTATCTTTAGACCTTGGTGACCCATCTATCTTTATCTTTAGACCTTGGTGACCCATCTGTCTTTATCTTTAGACCTTGGTGACCTTGGTGACCCATCTATCTTTATCTTTAGACCTTGGTGACCCATCTATCTTTATCTTTAGACCTTGGTGACCAATCTGTCTTTATCTTTAGACCTTGGTGACCCATCTATCTTTATCTTTAGACCTTGGTGACCAATCTATCTTTATCTTTAGACCTTGGTGACCAATCTGTCTTTATCTTTAGACCTTGGTGACCCATCTATCTTTATCTTTAGACCTTGGTGACCCATCTATCTTTATCTTTAGACCTTGGTGACCCATCTATCGTTATCTTTAGACCTTGGTGACCCATCTTTTTATCTGTAGACCTTGGTAACCCATCTATCTCTATCTTTAGACCTTGGTGACCCATCTATCTTTAGACCTTGGTGACCCATCTATCTCTATCTTTAGACCTTGGTGACCCATCTATCTTTATCGTTAGACCTTGGTGACCCATCTATCTTTATCTGTAGACCTTGGTGACCCATCTATCTTTATCTTTAGACTTTAGTGACCCATCTATCTTTATCGTTAGACCTTGGTGACCCATCTATCTTTATCTTTAGACCTTAGTGACCTTGGTGACCCATCTATCTTTATCTTTAGACCTTGGTGACCCATCTATCGTTATCTTTAGACCTCGGTGACCCATCTATCTTTATCTTTAGACCTTGGTGACCCATCTATCTTTATCTTCAGACCTTGGTGACCAATCTGTCTTTATCTTTAGACCTCGGTGACCCATCTATCTTTATCTTTAGAACTTGGTGACCTTGGTGACCCATCACGCTTTATCTTTATACCTTGGTGACCCATCTATCTTTATCTTTAGACCTTGGTGACTATCTTTATCTTTTAGACCAATCTGTCTTTATCTTTAGACCTTGGTGACCAATCTGTCTTTATCTTTAGACCTTGGTGACCAATCTGTCTTTATCTTTAGACCTTGGTGACCCATCTTTCTTTATCTTTAGACCTTGGTGACCCATCTATCTTTATCTTTAGACCTTGGTGACCAATCTGTCTTTATCTTTAGAACTTGGTGACCTTGGTGACCCATCTATCTTTATCTTTCGACCTTGGTGACCTTGGTGACCAATCTGTCTTTATCTTTAGACCTTGGTGACCCATCTATCTTTATCTTTAGACCTTGGTGACCAATCTGTCTTTATCTTTAGACCTTGGTGACCAATCTATCTTTATCTTTAGACCTTGGTGACCAATCTGTCTTTATCTTTAGACCTTGGTGACCTTGGTGACCCATCTGTCTTTATCTTTAGACCTTGGTGACCCATCTATCTTTATCTTTAGACCTTGGTGACCCATCTATCTCTATCTTTAGACCTTGGTGACCCATCTATCTCTATCTTTAGACCTTGGTGACCAATCTGTCTTTATCTTTAGACCTTGGTGACCTTGGTGACCCATCTGTCTTTATCTTTAGACCTTGGTGACCCATCTATCTCTATCTTTAGACCTTGGTGACCCATCTATCTCTATCTTTAGACCTTAGTGACCTTGGTGACCCATCTATCTTTATCTTTAGACCTTGGTGACCCATCTATCTCTATCTTTAGACCTTGGTGACCTTGGTGACCCATCTATCTTTATCTTTAGACCTTGGTGACCCATCTATCTCTGTCTTTAGACCGTGGTGACCCATCTATCTTTAGAACCCATCTGAGGATCTGGTTTGTTGTCATTTCACACGGGCCTAGTTGCATCTGCCTGCAATACACGTATACGTTATGAAACTGAGCAAAACAGGACGTTTAGACCAATTCTCAAATCCACCCTCAGCTCCTCAATCCTTTGCTAAACTTCTTTTATATTCAAAACGATTTTGGCGTCACTCTTTCAGTCAAATAAAAAGGAGAATGTGCATTGAATTGAGGAGGTTGTTGCTGAGAAGCTGCTATGGATTAGAGGCGAGTCATTCCATCACATCAAAGTCCAGCCTGGTGGTGGGAAACGGGAGCCATTAAGCTTCTTCCTCACAGCTTCTCCCGTCTTTATGTTCTCTTCTCATGAGCAGCCTCTCGACCTTCCTTCTGGTACTTTAATCATCATAGTTTTTCCATCAAGCACTGCTGAAAGAGCCAACAGGGAGAGAGGGAGAGAGAAAGAGACATAAGTGACACAGCAGTGCCCTGACCTCCGGGCCGCTGTGGTCACGCTGGGGACGTTATATACTCGAACGTTTACTCTGTCCTCGGGACACAAATGTTTTTCTAGTGTCCGACAGGCTCTTTGAAAAACAGATAAGCACTGAACCTGCTGCTTGGCGGCTCTCTGTCTGTCAGTCTATCATATATGGCAGAGTCATATATAGAGATCTCCATTCGCCTCTGGTAATCACAGTTCGGACCGGTGACTCAAAGCTTCCCCACTGTTGGTCCGGCCTCTGATCCGGTCCCTATGTAGGGCTCTGCCGTCCTCCGCCTGTCACTGTTACTTGCATTGAACTGTCTCTGCTTCTGTCCAGCTCATGCTGCTTCGTTTCCTCTGCGGGGGCTCTGGGGAAGGATGCATGGAGCAAGTGCCATAGCAACAGATGTGTTTCTGCACGCATACACCACTGCATGATGCCCCTCCAAGTACACGCATAGCCCTCACTCTGATCAGTGTGTGTGAGTGTGTGTGTGTTAGACAGATTCTGATTCTGCATGACCCAGCTGCCTCTCTCTTGCCACAGAGCTGCACGCTGCTGTGAACCATCATCTTCTGTTTCTAGTAATCTGACCTGTGACACACGGTTCTAACCTGCAGATTCTTGTGATGTCGTCGGCCTGTTTTGCAACACTCATTTCTTTTGCTTTTTTCTATCCTGCAGCAGCTGCACCGTCAGTGTCATCATTATTTAGATCACTCTGCTCTCACTGCTGCATGGCTGCAGTGCGTTTTGCATGTGTGTGTGTGTGTGTGTGTGTGTGTGTCACTGTGAGTGTCTGAACCAGCTCTACTTAACAAACAGATCCTGTGATTGAAAACTGGCCAATGCGTGCAGACGTCCGCCTCCAAGCCGCACCGCGTGGAAACAGCTGAGCTCAGTCACGCTCTCGCTGCATGCGTGTGCGTGTGCGTGTGTGTGTGTGTGTGTGTGTGCACTCATTGCAACAGTTTCCTGCCATCAGTTTTTCACTGATCATTAAACACAGTCACCATTCCTGCTTCTTATCCATCCGTGCCTAACAACCCAAATGTGTGTGTGTGTGTGTGTGCGCATGTTTCCCAGTGTTTCTCCACACACACACACACACACACACACACACACACACACACACACACACACACACACACACACACACACACGCGCGAGGCTGTGTATGTTGTAATGGTGTGAACTAAATGTTCTTGTGTGTTTGCTGTGTGAGAACTGACATGATTAAATGTCATTAGCCTCATCGACATTATGTTTGGTCTGTTGGGGACAGACGGGATCAGGTGGACGCCCTATTGACAGTTTCAGACATGAGCTCCGTATCAGTGGGATTCTGCCCACGATAAGTGAGGACGAATCCCTGTTCACTGGGAGAGACGTTACTACAAAATAAACCAAGAGGTCACTTCCACTGAGAAGTTACAGATACACTTTGATGATTGTAGAGGACCTCTTCAGTTTCATTTCTATTCCCAGATAAATGAAGCCAAGACAATAGCTACTTGTTAACTTCTGACAAAGCGTTAAAATGACAATCACATGACAAGCAGCCTTTGTATGTCAGATCTCTGCCTCTTTACATTCGCCAGATGTTAGCCGATTAGCTTAGCTGAAGCACAGAGGCTGGAAGCAGCTAGCCCGTACGCAAAGCTCACCTATTAACATCTGGAGTCCTCGACATGGAGAACTGGCAAAGAAATAGTTGTGGACACAAACCTGCCAGTTTGTATGTCTTTAAATCGTCATTGTATTATAACCAGGAGATATGATACTGTTCCAATCTTTATCCTAAGCTAAGCTAACTCGCTAGTTGATGTGGTTTCCTATTCACCACACGCAAGGTTATCAATCTACTAATACAACTCTTGGAGTGAAAAAAGGCCAAATGTTCCCAAAATGTTGAAATAGTTGTAAAATGCTGCTGTTCTTTGGCCCCGTCCATTTTGTTTGGATCAGCCAGACTAAAGAAAATACCAAAACAATTATCTTCATAAACCTCAGTAGCCACCTGGTCCTCAGTCTCCGTCCGTCTGTCACTGTCTGTCTGCTGGAGGACACAGGCCTGTCCCTGGGTTTCCCTGGTCTCTCTTCTCGTCCATCTCGTCTAACTTCTCTCCTTCTTGTGGTGTCTCCTCGCTGTTCCTTGAACTCGGCAGATGCGGGTGGTGAAAGCATTCCGTAGTTCGCTGTATGAGGGCCGGGAGAAACCGGAATCCCGCAACTCCATCCACAACTTCATGGCCCACCCGGAGTTCCTCATCAACGACCTCATCCACAACATCCCGCTGATCGACGACACCGACGTGGACGACGAATCAGAGCTCAGCAGATACCAGCACCTGCACCCGGCCCTCCGCAAGCCCCCGCCCCCGCCCGCCCAGCCCCCGGCCCGCTCCCACCCCACCCGGCCCTACCGCCAGTACAGCCTCCCGGTGACCCCGTGCAACCGAAACAACAACAACAACAACAGCGTCTGTTCAACAGTCACCCGCGGCAACCGGAGCCCACCCCCCCCCCACCAGCACCACCACGCCCACCATGGCAGGGACAGGCCGGCGAAGCCCTGCGCGCCTCACCCAGCCCACCGCTACTGCGTGGAGACCTCCTTGTGACTGAGCTGATCGTGGGTGGGGAGGGAGGGGAGAACGGGGGGCAGCGGAGGACCCACCAATGACATCTTCACCCCCCCCTTCCTTCCAGCGGGCCGAAGGACGGAGGCGCCGGAGGGAGTGGACTTCAGCTCGCAACGCCCTGAGAACATTGCGGCTGTCCCTCCTCACGCCCTCAGTCCCACCCCCCGACGCCTTCTGCTCCATCCGTCGCCCCCTCCCCGGGGAACCCAACCACCCTGCCCCGCCTGACCGCACGCACACGTGTCCCACACATGCACGGGTCTGACGGGGTCACGTCAGGGTCAGGGGCGGGGCCTCTTGGTCTGCATCATCGCCACCTACCGTCCTGCCATGGCCGCCCCATCACCTCCTCCACCCGATCACTGGTGGACGAGTAAAACGCTTTAACTCCATCCTTCCATTCACTTGTTCCCTAACACAGTGGTTTGCATTCATTTTCACATGGGTTTGTTTATTGATTTTCTAGTTGTCTGGGACTTAAAGTCATTCCTGTCTCTCTTTTAGTGTGTTTGTGATTGTCTTGTCTCTTCTGAAAAAACTAAAACAAAATAATAACAAAAATAGAAATTGAAAAGAAAGATATTGTTCATTTAAACGTAATAGTAAATAGTATGGCTGCAAAAGTTGGGAAATACGTATATATATATATATATATATATATATATATGTATGTATAAGTACATATATATATAAAATATGTATACATGTAAAATGTTTGGGAGGCAACCGCACAGAACTCGTCACGTTCATCTCTCATAAGTTCCATAAGTCCAAGTGATCTGTTCCCTGTAGTAATTCCCCTGCTGTGGGACGTGTGTGAGACGTGTGTGAGACGTGTGAGAGACGTGTGTGGGACGTGTGTGAGACGTGTGTGAGACGTGTGAGACGTGTGTGAGACGTGTGTGGGACGTGTGTGAGACGTGTGTGAGACGTGTGTGAGACGTGTGTGACGTGTGTGGGACGTGTGTGAGACGTGTGTGAGGCGTGTGAGAGACGGGTGTGAGACGTGTGAGACGTGTGTGGGACGTGTGTGAGACGTGTGAGACGTGTGAGAGCGTGTGAGGCGTGTGAGACGGGCGTGTGTGTGGACGTGTGTGAGACGTGTGAGACGTGTGTGAGGCGTGTGTGGGTGAGCGTGTGAGACGCGTGTGAGGCGTGTGTGGGACGTGTGTGAGACGTGTGAGACGCGTGTGAGGGGGCGTGTGTGAGACGCGTGTGTGAGACGTGTGTGAGACGTGTGTGAGACGTGTGGGAGGCGCGTGTGGGACGTGTGTGGGACGTGTGTGAGGCGTGTGAGAGGCGTGTGAGAGCGTGTGTGGGGCGTGTGTGGGACGTGTGTGAGACGTGTGTGACGCGTGTGAGACGTGTGTGGGACGTGTGTGAGACGTGTGTGAGACGTGTGAGAGACGTGTGAGACGTGTGTGAGACGCGTGTGTGAGACGTGTGAGACGTGTGTGGGACGTGTGTGAGACGTGTGTGAGACGCGTGTGGGACGCGTGTGAGACGTGCGTGAGACGCGTGTGAGACGCGTGTGGGACGCGTGTGAGACGCGTGTGGGGCACGTGTGAGACGCGTGTGTGAGACGCGTGTGAGACGTGTGAGACGCGTGTGAGCGTGTGTGAGACGCGTGTGGGGCGTGTGAGACGCGTGTGAGACGTGTGCCACTCCGCCTGGTGTCATGCTGACGAACTGATGAGTCTGTGCTGGTTTCTCTCTTGCTGTCCCTAAAGCCATTGTGTCGTTTGTCTCGTCTCGTGTCCTCTGGACTTTACTAGTGTGTGTGTGTGTGTGTGTGTGTGTCTGCATTAACCCTTTAAATGCCATCAAACACACGACACACATGTGGCCCTTTACGACTCTCACATCAGACCCGCCTGCTCTGGTGCCCCGTCTCCATCACGGACCAGTGGCCTGGTGGACAGGTGTGACCCTTCTTACAGAGGTGTGCGTGTGTGCATGCGTGCGTGTGTGTGCGTGTGTGTGTGGGGGTCACTGTTGGATAACACAGATCACTCAGTCCGTAGTCACGTCATGCTGGGACACTTCAGTGCTCCATGTGACGAGTGATACCATTTTCATTCCTGCACGCTAAGTATGCTACGGCACGTTAGCTTAGCTTAGCTGGCTCTTTCTAAAGGAAATCACAACCTGCCTACTGCTAGCTAGCTAATCAATGGACACTGTATATGTCATTAGGTGGATCGGTTCCTAACACCATATCTGCAGCCCGTGAACGGCTTAAAAGCAACTCAAACAAACTGGGTCATTTCCAAAAATCAAATATTATCTCTTGGTTGTCCGGAGACATGAACACAGGTGCTACTATATTAGATAACAGTAGAGGAC
>BMAF01000007.1:21314610-21364785 GCA_014132575.2 Gasterosteus nipponicus
TATTGTAACACGTCTCATAACTATTGAATGAAGCGCTCCTAAGTCGTGCATGAGGTGCTACTCAGTGTTGTGCGTTCCTGATGGTTAATGACGCACTCGCCTCTGACCAACGCGTCCATAGAGGGATGTGGCCGGTGAGCGGGACATTTGGACACATGTATATCATCAAACCTTCCTAATGCTCCTGGAAATCAGACCTTTTCACAGCAGATCGTCTCCTGTGAGAGGAACTAGTGGCTGTGTGTTTCTCATGAACACAGCGTTTACAGGCAGTGAGGCCGCACCACGATTTCTAGAGATTTGATTTCAAGGTTGTACAGATTATTTTTAAAGCCATGGAAAAGATGAAACCCTCGCAGCAGGTCCACCTGTAGATGGCTCAGAAGACACTAGATGGAGCGACCGAGTCAAAGCCTTAAATCAGCGATGTGAGGGCTCATGGCCGTTGACCCAAACCCAATAATTTACAAACCGCATATTCTATCGAAAATAAAGAAAATAAGAAGCCAGGAAGGAGGCAAACGTTTTCAGTCACTATAGGATTCAGATTAGCTCCTTCTGGTTTGTCAACAAAGGCCTTTTACTTTTGAACAAAGTGCATTAAGGAATCAGCTTTGACAAAAAGCTTTGATGCTTGAAATTCTTAAAACACACTGATGTAAATCACGGCCGTCGTGGTCTTAGTCTTTTCTTTAGTTCTAACCAGGAAAGTAACGGAGTGCAGGCGGCGTTTGGAATCCTTCCAATGCTTTACCTTCTGGCAGTAGAGTCCATCACCTCCTTTGTGTTCTCAGAACAAAGTAAGCGATGAGGCGCCTGCAGGTGTTCAGTCTTCAGGTGAAACCCGTCCGTGAGTCAGGACGCCAGAACAGCGCATGTTCATTTAATGACACGCGGTTCAGGGACGGAGGCCGTGTGCGCACTGTAAAGCCCTCTGGGGAGACGGGACACAGCGTGGGCTGGATGGATGGAACCTCTTGTATGTTTTAAATCAGTTGGACGAGTCATTTTTCTTGATTTCACGTGCGCATTAACTATTGTATGTACCTTTATACCAATATTACCACAATACTTCACTACCAGATATATGTATATTCATGTACACACCACAGGCCACTTTAGTAGGTACACCTGCTAAATTGATGGTCAACAGATTGCTAATCAGCAATGGCAGCAACTCAATGCGTTTGTGCGCGTAGACGTGGGGAAGAGAACGGAGGTACACAGCGAGCATGACAACGGGGTAGAAAGGGCATCACGTGACCTTAACGTGGATGGTTGGAGCACGTCACTGACTGCTCATCTACACAGAAAGGCCCAAATAGAGAACATATAAGTGAGCGACACCACATCTCAAGCCAATAGACCTCTGGGACGCGCTGCAACGGGAGCTTCAGCAGCTGCGTGACGCCACCATGTCAGTACGGACCAACATGTGTGAGGGATGTTTCAGCAGCGTGTTGAAAGTACGCCAGGAAGAATCAAGGCAGTGCTGAAGGCAAAAGGTACGGTGCACCTAGTGACGTGTCCGGTGAGTGTATCAACTGAAACAGAAAACATAAGGCTGTTCCATACACCGTATTTTCCGCACTTAAAAGCCTTTCATTTTCTCAAAGAACGACAGTGCGTCTTATAATGCGAGCCGTCACGTGCTGCACGCGATGCAACTAGTGGAGGCGGCCAGGTGCTCAGTGTCGTACCAAAGGCTCAAACGGTCGTATTTGGAGGATAATTATCGTGTATCTGGCAACATTGAGATCGGTCGACCAATGACTGTTCTCTCTAGTCAGAGCTCGCGCAAGAAGGTGGGACGTAAGGGAGACACCGTTTACAACACTTAAGGGCGGAATAACTAGTTTGTGAAAGACTCAGAAATACAAATATACGACGAAGCAGAATCCCGGACGTCTTTGGAATCCCTGCTGGACGCATTTTATTAGGTCTCAAAAAGAGGACATGTCCGGGGAAAAGAGGACGACGACGTCGCATAACGCAAACCCAGGTCAAACGTTTGACTGCAGTATTTCATCCGGTGCGCCCCATGTATGAAAATGTTTTACATAGGTCATCCGTTGAAGGTGCGCCGTATAGTGCGGAAAATACGGTAATCGTCATAAGTCTTAACATCCTGAACATGAACGCACTTAAAATGTCCCAATGGTTCAAAGTACAATGTTACAACTCCTTGACTTTTTAAAAAGATAAATAGTTAACAGGGTCGAGCTAAAGCTTAAACGTACAGATCTGACAAGATGATGCACCAGTCAAAAGTTTAGCAGACAGAATGGAAGGTTAATTAGGCTTCTGACCAAGTACAAAAGTGAGAGGCAGCACCTCTTATTACCGATCCCGTCCCTCCTGACTGCTCGAACACGTCTGTCAATACACAATACGCGTGTGCTGGTAATGAAACGCAGCTGCGTGGCGGGAGCGTCACTGTAACTAAAGCACAGACCTGCTGGACTAACACGGCTTTGTTAGTCCGTCCTGCTCGTCTACGGCACACTGGATGCCACTGGTTCCCTTTTAAACACGTTGTGGTTTGGCCCTTTTCCCTCCCTGCAGTCATTAAATGATCCGTTGAGCAGATGTGGTTGGTGCGCCGGTTTGCGTCCCCTCTGGTGTGAGGTAGGACACGCGTAACGGTTTGTCAGACCGGTCCAGGCCCATGACAGCCCCCCCAGCACATATAATCCACTTTGTTCTTGGGCAGTAGGAAAACTTAAAAACATTATTTAAGTGATAGTTCAGATTTTTAGAAAGTGCATTTGCATGAACTACTTCTCATTGTGTTACAACGGCTGTCTGAGCAGCGCTCGTGTTCCCAGAGAAAGATGGACTGGTTTGGCAATGGTGGCTTTGAAAAAGGAGAAGTGGAAACTCTCTGCAGCAGTACGATGCTTTGCTTCTGTGCCGGTTTACCTACTGAGGTGAGGAAACACTTAGTGACGTGAACTAAAGATCCGAACCATCCCTTTATCTATGGATACATTCCACTTAGGGAGCCACGGGGTGGCTGTGCTGGCTAACTGGACACTAGAACAGAGCTCCCACCACCCAATTCACCAGAGCTTTTCTAACGCCGGCAATGGAAATGGTCCATCATAAACTATTATTTTAAAGCGTTAAAGAGAGACTGACGGATGCTGCTATGGCTTGAAGTGAATGGGCAGGACTCCCTGTGGGCCCCTGCATACTGCACTGCTTTGTACCCATCAAATGAGGTTGTGGTCATTAGTTTTGAAAACCTTTACCAGACTTGACCCAAATGTTCAGGAAAAGTAAGACCATTATCGGCAGAGAGCTTGCTGTTTAGAAAGAGAAAAAGAGATGCATTAATATCAACAGCACAGAACAAGACACAGTAGATATTAGTTACTCAAATCTTAATGAAAATATGATTTATTTGTCCAACATCAGGTCATTTGCCTCAAACAATATGTATTCAAATTATATACACATTTACATTTAGTTACACAAAGATGGCTTTCTCACCACTCAGATCAGATAATTTGGGATGTATCTGCTGTACACATTCCAGTAAGTCAATATACACAAGACATAATAATGAGACTATTAAATCTCATCACATCATGAGGAATTGAGCAGCTGTAGTCAAGCCCCCAAAAAAGCTCAATTTGCTACGCTGACAAAAGCAACAGATGTTGAGAATGAAATATGATCACGCATACCATTTGTTACCGATACTACCTTTAAAAAAATACCAGGCAACGTTGGCAGCAGCTTGTCCAGCCTCTTCACCTTCCCCAGCAGAATCCACTTTAGCATAAAGAAAAATAGGTGCGCTAAATAAAAACATTCTTATGTACAATGGTGCCGGTTCACAAAGAGATCATTCCTTCGCAAAAGAAACATTTTACAGTCTTTGTTTAGCGTTTCCAATTTGACGGCCGATACAAGATCTCTTTGTGGAGCTTCACCCATATCATAACATCTTAGCATTCATGATACTTCAAGTTAGATTTAATTACAATCCAATAGTGTCCTACAACATACAGTAAGTAAGTAAAAGACATTGGCAAAAGAAGTGTACTGAGGTTGGTGCTGAACTCCTCAGGCCTGTAAAAAGAACTAAAGAAGAAGTCTGTTCTGGTCTGATCCTTACCATGGAGTCAAGGAGGTAAAGGTGTTCAGAAAGCCACTCATCCCGCATGGTGCATCAACCATTACCTAGAAGAAACTGTCAACAAGGTTTAGCAGTAACGTGTACTCAATCCAGCATTACACATGCACATTCAGCAGTTCTTAGGTATCTTAACTAATTCAACGGTGTTGATCCACCCTCAGGACGTTCGGTAAAGAGCCACATCACGTTCATCCCAAATATCTGAAAACACAAAGGTACTTGACCCTACATTTTGAGCGATGTGCTCGCACTCTCTGCACACTTGGTGCAGAACTCCACTGAGACGTGGTTCTTGTCCACGTGCAGACACACGCCACCCGCTGTCTCTTTCTCCTCCACTTTCGCACGCTTTCTGGGCATGGCGTAGTCGTGGTCGTTTGAGTTGGGTCCCTGGAAAAGCGAGGAAGATAATTTCATCCCATTCACACCGCTCAGCCTGGACAAGAGCTGGGCTAACATGCTCTCATTGGCCAGCACAGCCCTCAGGTACCTGGTCTCATCTTCCAACTCCTCCACTCGCTTTGTCAGTTGAGAATTTTCATGTCGGAGCACGTTGTTTTCTGACGACAGGACGCCAACTTTCTTCTCCAAACTGGTGACATATTCTTTCTTCCTGAGGCGATTTAATCTAGCGGCAACGGCGTTTTTGTTGATCATGTGGCTTGACTGGCTTTGCCTCTTCTTGATCCTCGAGTCAGACGACGTTCTATCTGGAGAGGATGCCGTTGAAGCCTCAATCTCGGAATCTTGGTCGTTGGCACTGAAGCCAAGATTGGCCAACTCAATATCGAAAAGCGAGGAGGCGGTTTCTCTTTCAAGTGTCCATTTTAAGTCTTCAATTCCAAACAGGTCATCTAGTTCTAATCCAGCGTTGCCCATATCATCACAGGGGAAACTCTCAGGCGGACTGGAGAAACCTTTGACAGTTTCCACCACTTCGACTTCCAGGGGCTGAACCGCTGTGTGGTTCACAGTGCGTCTCCTCCTCGTTATCATTGTGGTTTGTCAGTCAGACTGCGAAGAAGCTGTCCAGAATAACCTGTGAGATTCCTCACCTGTGGAGACACCAACAACATACTTTCAGTGTGTAATCTTGCAGCAACGGGGAAATGTACCACTGTTAAGTTAATCAGTATTGTATCCACTTCATCATAACGGGCTGAAAGCAGGCGACACGTTTATCTCAGATAAAACAGCTTAGTCTATACTACATTATACTTGTATACTGGATGGACGTACTACTACTGTAAACGTTTATAGCATTATTTTGGCTCTGGTTAGGTGTGGTAACATGCAGGGGAGACTAGCGAGGCTGCGCGTGTCTAAACGTTTCACCAACGTAACGTTGAGCGACTTGTAGCTTGACGAGGCCCGCTAGCATTGCTACCCGAGGTTAGCACGGTACGGAGTTCAACAACAACGCTGTAACACGGACCCTGCCACACACAACGTGCCTCGGTGCACAACTCTACCACAATGTGTAGCATTATAGGTCAATAAACGACCTAACTAACATTGCCGGTTTATGTCATAAACCGGCAATGTGACATTAGCGTTAGCGTCCTAGCTAGCGCTAGGCCTCAATGGCTAGTTGACAGGATGCTCCAATGTTCTGATGAATTCAAAAACATCTCATCTAACGTTGCATACATTGGCTTTCGTTATCTCACTCGAATAGTTAACGTAAGCATCGTGTGCCAGTTAAACGAAACGCGTTCGCTCTCATTTCGGTCAAGCTAACGTTAAGCTAAAGCCATGCGCCGTCAACCAAGTGACGCTAGCGTACCGAGTGACGCAGCATGTTTTAGCGGGACTTCTTCTTCAAATAACTTACCGTTCCGTTAAAGATGCTTTGACACAAACCGAACAGGAAAGGACTGCGACACCGTCCTTTGACCAACCGGCGCCGGTGACAGAATGCGTACCGGGACGCTACCAGCGGAAAAACAGGACAATGGCGCGTGACGCGGCTCCGCTCAAAAAGTAACTCTGCGGGAGACTTCCGGTCAAGTTTTCAAAATAAAAGTCTTATAGAACTTACAAATGCAGGCTACTATGTCGCAGTCATATGACCAATTACACAACACCTGTTAGAGAAAACAAATCAACGCTTCATGAAAGTATTCATTACATGGCTGTTTCTTTTATACAGGTGCTTCTATTTTTTCAGGTCTCCATAAATGTGCTTACCCCGTTGTAATATTACGATTATATTCTTACATTTGAACTCCTGCACATTTGTATATAGTTTCTCCACATTATAAATACTTTCCAAACACCATGAATCTTAACACTAAACAAAAACAATACACTCACATGGCTTTGATAAGAAAACGTTTTATTAACACATGCACTAAAGAAAATCAACCTTGTGCTTTACAACAATATCCCTCTGCTGGAGTTTCAACTAAAATGCATTTTCCACAAAAACCTTTGTAGCGGCGACAAGACGTCACTGCGCACCTTCATAATAAACCATATCCAGATGAAGTCTCAGATTATTGTCTTTATCAGGGGACGCATATGATGCTCCACATGTCTGCACTGGTACCACCTGATTAAAATGCTTGAGACAGCATGAAAGTGTCCCACATGCTTTTAGATTTGGGCTGCAACTACATGTAGCGTTCCATATTAACTATACTGATGATGGTTTCTTTAATTTAAAAAAAAAAAAGGTAGAAACATGAGGGGGAACGTTTTTGGGACTGGCAGTTGAGGTCACTTTGTGAAAAAGGTGGAAAGATATTATGGACTTCTTGTCAGTAACATCATTTGTGATAGAAACACAGCTGCTGTCCTTCATGTATGAAACCCGAAAAGCGACAATTGATCACATTTAAGATGCTGAAACAGTGACTGATCAACTATTCAATTAATTAACTAATTTCCATATTTCTTACCTCAACAAACTGCCTGGTACGGACGTTGACCTATTTTGAGCATTTTGTCTCTTATGGAAGTTGCAAAATGATCTAGAAGATGAGTTGATCAGTGTGCCGACAGCCACAGGAGCTTATTTCCCAGCTTCATAACATCTCAAAAAAGTTGCAGTCCAGACTTGAGTTTATTGATGTCACTGGGGTTCCAAAGAAGGCCATCAGCGGTCCTCCCTGCTGCAGAGGCTCCTGGGACGCTGTGCGCCGCGTTGCTCTCCACTGGCTGGTCAAAGACGGTCATCGTGGAGTAGTTTTCCAGCATGAGGCGCGAAGGGTCATCCGACTGTCCGGGGACTTTGCCGAGAGGATGGTTCTTCCACAGCACCTTGTCGCTGCACACCTGCCACGGAGAGCCTCGGAGCAATTTGGCCTTTTCAGCATGAACATCTGCCCAGTTGTTGTCGCGGGAGGACTCGCTCCTCTCCGCTTCAGCCGCAGAACGCCACTGATGGCCGAGGCGCCGCGACTGTTGCAGCTTCTCGTGCAAGCTCTCCAGTGTGTACACGGGCTGTTTCCTCTGCAGAGGAGCGCCGGGCTCGCAGTCTGCACTCCGTGTGTAGATGGAGCAGAGCTGGAGCAGCCGCTGCCGGGTTTCCACAGGGAGAGGATGCTCCATATCGTCCAGGATCAGCTGCAGCAGGTGAGGCGTGCTGACACAGGGAGCATCCAGGCATGCCGAGAGCAGCTGCTGCCACCGAAGCTGGATGCGGTTTACGAAGACCCGGTCCTTCATTCTCGCCCTCCTCCGTCCCTCCGTTTCATAGTGGTACTCAAATTTGTTGCTGTTGCAGACAATGATTTCTGAAATCCACGCCGAGATGTAGAAAGCCCTGTGAGCATTCTGCTCGTCGGAGAGCAGCTTCAGCTCAACGAACAGCTTCTCCAGGAGGAGATGAATAAAGAGGGGGGAGTTGAGCACCTTCAGGAGCGGCAGCCAGAAGCGGAGGAAGGCTTGAGGAAGTCTGGGTTCCGTGGCGCCGCCGTCGCCAGAGGGGTCGCAGCCCAACGTTTGCAGTTGTTCTGCAGTCGGAACTAGAAATCCGTCTTCCAGCAACACGTCAATCAGCCAATTACTGGACTGCAAAGCAAACTGCTTGATCTCGCCCAGCAACCAGCTCATGTCTGCAAAGGGGGCCGGCCACAAGTTCTTCTCTTTGTCCTCAGCATGTCCGCCGAAAGCCTGGTACTGCTCCTTTTCAAAGGACATCAGAAGGTCCCGCGCATTCGTGTAGGCTTCCATCTCCTCCTGCCTCGCGATGAGCTCATCCTCCTGGCACTTCAGGTCTGCCTCGTCATGCTCTCCGTCCGACTCGGACTCCCAGCCCTCATTGGGCCCTCCTCCCAACTGCCTGGACCAGTACGCCTGCTGGAGCCACTCCAGGACCACCGCGCATCCCTTTCGGCACCATTGTAGGGTCGGGAGCTTCCTGTGCGTCACGGCGTGCCTCAGGTCCACCACCCACTCGGGGATGTTCAGGTGCCCCGCCAGCCGCCTCAGCGGGCGGGCTGTTTTCCCCTGCTGTCGCTGCGTGATCAGATTGACGAACCTCACCAGGCCGGCCCCATAAAGCAGGACCAGATCGTCTCCGTCCAGCTGTCCCGACCTGTCCAGCACCTGGCACCGCACCAGGTCCGCTGTGCAGTCCACCGCCACGGGGGTGCTGTTGGCGTACCGGCCTCTCCACGCCGACACCCTCTGCAGGGCGAACCTCTGCAGGGCGCAGTCCTTGGAGTACAGGTACTCCAGGACCTGGTCCCACTCGGCTTTGTTGGCCCACGCCACCACGTGGCGCCTTTTCTCGGCGCTCTTCTTCTTCTTCATTTGGCGGCGTAAGAGGCGCGCGCTCGACTCACGTGATCCTGTGCGAGGCCGAGACACGCGGCGACGCACCGAGTAACACGCGCAGCTTTGTTCCGTCGGTGCTCAGCAAAGCGGAGCCGTAACCTCCCGGAAATGACGTGTTCACACCCGCTTCTTCGCTGGTGTTTTACGGTCTTAATGTTTCACTAGTGACACCTCGTGGCGGGAGTCGCCTCCTGCAGCGGGTCACACTCAGTCCATGTGTTTCATTTATGAAGCCTAAACAGTCATGAATGACCCACTGCTGGAAAGATGACGGACTAAACAACCGTCTGGATGTTACTCAAACTATTTACGTGCCGTTAGACAAAAGTGACACCACGACGTGAGGATATTAGTGGAGACCTGGACCGGTGAGAAAACCAGTACTTCAGTTTACTCTGATTTGACAGAGAGGGAAAAAAAGCTTGTGTGTTGTGTATCAGCGTAGCAATGATAAAACACAACCAAAGCAAAAAGGTTAAGAAAATATGAATAGAAAAAATAATTGTCTAAGCAGAGGAAGTGTATAATATAGAGTGTTAATGCATTGGGAGAATAATCCAACCTCACTGTAATCACTATCACCTTCATTAATTACCCTGAGACCACAACGACACCCAGTAAGCTTCAACCTCATGAACCTTTTAAAGGTTGGACAGTAGAGAACTTCTTCCAAAGAGGGTTCTTTGAGCATGAAATGGTAAAACATGTTATAACAGAGTCTTATGCTAAAAGAGTGATACTTGTCTGTATTGAAGTTTATGTTTCCGCTGTGTATGCTCGGACAAAAGGAAACTGGCTGCTAACCCATATTGAACTTCATCCTGTCTTATAAACTAGTTTTTTTAGCCTTTGTTAACAGTTCCTGATGTGTAATTTCATAACCAAGTTGCCATCTCCCGTGTGCTCCAGTGCAGTGTTTTTTAACCTTTCTTGCGTCAAGGCACTTAAGACACAGTAAAAATCTCACGGCAACCGGAAATGATATGAAAATCAATCCCAAACATAGTTTCAGCATGAGCATAATATACTCTAAGAAATCAGGGAAACGCGTGTTCTATTTGTTGTGTTTTATTAAACTTAACATCATCCTAATGCCAAGATGGCACCGGCTTTATGCCCAGTATCTCTTAAGCCTTAATCTTTAAACTTTTAAACGTTTTTAAATTGTCGCCGCAGCAAATCTGCCTATTAATGACGCTGCGTAGCGCCACCCACAGGCGGAGGGGAGTATTGAGCCATCATACCACCAACAGCGCGACGACAAACCTGCCACTGGGTGAGTAAACCGTAAACTGTCAGGCTGCGGCCTGTGAGGGGCAGCAGCGTGCGGCAGACCTGCAAACCCCGAAGCAGCAGCAGAAGAAGAAGAAGAAGAAGAAGAAGCAGCAGCAGAAGAAGAAGAAGCAGCAGCAGCAGAAGAAGAAGAAGAAGAAGAAGAAGCAGCAGGCTCGTGTAGAAGATGGCGGCTCTCCGCACCGCGCATCCCGCTGTCCTCCGCGGGGCCCTCCGGCTTTACATCCGGGCTCCGGGACCTCCTGCCTCGGCTGTCGGCCTCAGGTGTGTTAGTGACGCTGCTCCACAAGACCAAACCGGGGTCCCTTCGGAATCCACGGAGGAATACAAGTTCGTGGAGCGGCTCGTCCCGCCGTCCCGGGTCCCCGCTCCGCCGCCGCGCGCCGGTCCTTCCCCGTCCGGCTGGACGCCTCCGGCAGACGCGCCGCCGCCGCTGGCCTACACGGTCCGCCGCTCCCGCATGCACAACATCCCGGTGTACACCGACACGACGCACGGCAGCCGCAGGACAACGCTCGTGCGGAAAGTGGAGGGGGACATCTGGGCTCTGGAGAGGGACGTGAAGCAGCATCTGAAGGAGGTGATGGGGACGGAGCCGCCCACGCAGGTCAACGAGGTCACCATGACCTTGAAGGTCAAAGGTCATGTCGACAGTGAGTTGAAGGAGTGGCTGGCCAGCAAGGGCTTCTGACCGCGTGCTGAGCTCAGGGGGCAGATGGCTGTCAGGTGAAGAGGACCTCTGGGACCTGCTGAGAAGACAGCACACAACAAACCACATGGAAGAACAGCTTTAGTTATGGGCTCACGGCTTGGTAACATACCTGTATGTAGTGAATGTAACATCACATATAAAACTATTACCAACTTCCCATTGCAGTGTGTGATGTTGTTACTTGTCTTTGTGAATCCAGACACAAGTGGGTTAGATGTCGTGTGTAAGAGACGCTTTGTTCCAGCTTTTCAGCGTATTGTGTGTGAAGAGTGGAGCACTCCGCTAACTGATGTAATGGTAAAACATGTCATAACATGGCCTCATGCTAAAAGAGTGATAGCCGTCTGTATTGAAGTTCATCGAGGGAAAAGAATAATGGCTCAGAGTTTGTTTGCCGCTCTGTAAGAAGAAAGGCGAGCACCTCACAAAGCAGGTGAGCCAGTTTGGGTAAAGTTGAGGATGTGGTCCTTAGCAGTTCCTTTTCCTGAGCCTTTGTGTGCAAGTTGCATAACCTAGTTTCATATGTACCAGTGGATCGCTGGGTTTGACCGTGTGTGTGTGTGTGTATAAAAGCTCAGTACCGTGACTGCTCGGAGACGCCGTCTCCACCAAACACTGTAATACGTGCTCGTGTATTTGACCTGCTCGCAAGCAATAAATTGACTTTTACAACTTTGATCATTCATCAAGACAGTTTTATTAGATAAACATTGAAACAAATCCTTCTCTTCTCCCGACTAGTTACAGAAATATTCCACAACGCTGATTGTGCATCAATCACCTCTTGTTGCTTTGGACTGAAGAAGCCGTTCTGAAGCCTCACAGTCAGCAGCAATGAGTCTGATCAAACTATCTTTACTGCATCAAACAGTGCACTGATTAATGAGTATTGTTGTGTACATTGAATACAAATTAATCTTTGTGTGGTGAACTGCTGTTTCTAACACACTCATATTGGCCCCGGTTGATTTATTTATATTCATTAACTTGTATAATACTCTGGTAATGTTTGGATCAACTCGCTTTGCCGTTGACCTTTACTGTGAAGAGTAGGAGGACTTCCGGTGAAGAGTAGGAGGACTTCCGGTGAAGAGTAACTGTCTAACTGTTGCGCTTCAACTTTACTTTTCTTTTAAAAGTCAGGAAAGACAAACACGGGATTTTAGTTTCGATGCCCCGTCGTTCTAAAATGCAGACGCAGGTTTTTGTCCGCCTCACTCCGGTTAAAGATACGTGTTGTTTGAACAGCAGAAGAGCTTTTTAATATATGTTTATATATCAAGCGTTCTAATATTCCAACAATCCAGAAGAACCAGCCGCCATTATGGAGGCGAGAGGAGGAGGAGGGAAAATGGCGACATGTTCGCGGAACTTAAAAGCTTGAATATCGTCAAACTGTAGAAACGGGTGTTTGTAGAATGCGTCGGTCGCTCTTTCTGTAAAGTTATCGTGTCTAACGCCGCTGTTGTTTAGGTGCGGTCCTCTGTGTCTCCGTCCTCGTGACTCCAGGTTCTGAAAGGTGAACTACCGGACGGCCGGTTATCGTGACTTTAACTAACGCCGCTGTTGTTTACTGTTGTTTAGGTGCGGTCCTCGTCCCGGTTTTACAACAAAGGCCGTTTCTCAATATGCGTTCTTGTGTGGACTTTGTGTCGTGAAACGTCATCAGTCACAGCCCGAGTACTGTTCCAATTCTCAAGTCCTCGTGACTCCATTTTACCGGGACGTGCTGTCCGTTCTTGTGAAAACATATATCCCAGAAGTACGAAGCTGCGATGGCAGATGAGATACTTGCGTGCGTAAACAAGACCGCCTACTGGTGCGTCATCAAGTCAGCGCTGTTCCAATGGCGGAAATGTCCACCCGAAGGTAACTCGGGGACACTCCACTTAGGTATTGAGAAACAGCGTCGCTGCAAACAACACACGGACATATTTATACTCATGTCCGTGTGGACCTGGATTACATTGAGAATATGGAAAACTTATTTGTTTCTCTTTTAAATCTTAAAAGAGTTTCACTTTCGTTTCTAAATAAACTGTAACGACAAATATATATTATACTATTCGGCTAAGAGAGGTTACTGTGCACGTTTTAACAAATACATTTCCGAAACGTTTTTCTAATAAAGAATGTTCTCTATGACGATGGGGACATGTTAAGCTCAGCAAGATCCAGCTCCACACATATGATGAAAATGACTAAATATGAGTTTATAGGCACAAAGCCGGAACAGCAGCTTCTGCTGGGTAGGGTAGTTAAGGTCAAATATTTATCTTTTTTTTTTGGTATGTTCACACCAGAAGCAAAGCGGATTATTTGCGTGAGTAGAGTCCATGTAAAGTCAATGCACTGACGCGTCTGGTCGCGAATGGGGCGAATTTCAAACGGCGCGAATGACGCAAAACACGCGGCGCGAAAAAGCGAAACGAGCGACACGAATAAATCGCTCTTTCGCCCAAAGTTGAAATATTCCAACGAAAGCCAATCAGCGTTGAGATGCTCCGCTCGTCATCACTGAACACACGTTATTAAACAGCCGCTCAAGTTAGTTTGTGTGTGACCGAGAGACGCACCGAGCCGACACAACAGGTCATCAGACCGGCTGCTGGTCCGCCTGAAGCAGCGTGTAGTTAAATGATTCTATTGAAGCTCTGATCCAATGGGGTTACGTTAGGCACCTTATCTGCTGCTGTGATTGTTTCCCATCCTTGATGATCTGAAGGTGCTTTTGTCTTGAACAGGTTCAGTGGTTAAAAGAGACTGCACCCCTCAGTCAAGCACGCTGTGCGTCCCCTGTGTGGACGGGACGTATATGAACCGACCGACTGCCAGGACAAAAGGTTTCCCCTGCAGCTCCTGTGACCAAGGTACGTCCACAATCAGCTGAGTCACCTTTCACTCTCAGGACACCCTCCTGTTATTATACTGGACAAAATTAAACCGAATAAAAGACACAAAGCAACTATTTGCAACCCTGGTAATGGATGCAACTTGATTGCCAATGAATCTGATGATGTGCTGTGAGGTTGATGCCACGTTGGCTGTAAAGAGGACCGTAGTCATCTTCTTTATTATCAGTCCGTCATTATGAACTCATATCATTCAGTTCATTTGTGGAAAAATGCATGTAATTACAAAGTGACTTATCCAGCATCTTTGTTTAACTATAATATAATGAGTCTGTGTTGGTTTTCAGGCCGTTTCCATCGTCTCTTTGCCAAACAGAACTGCACATCAACATAATATAATGTGACACCGTCTGTTGACGTCAACAAGTGATCGCTGGTCACTTCTGCACGGACCCGATAGAAGATAAAGAATGTCGTTCGGCACACAGACATTCAGGCTGTAAACCTGGTCACAGGGTCAAAGAGCGTGGTGAGAAAAACTCCAGTCACACAGTGACTACGTCCACGGCTCGCGGTGGTGTAGCTGGTTATTGATCTCTTTGGCCACAGCTCAGGCACGTCTGTGACTCATGTCCATGTCCAGCACACCTTCTAGGTCTCCTCCAGTCTGGTCTCTGAGGCCTGAACTCTTTCACTAGATTCAGCATGCAGACACCACGACGTATACGAGGATAAGCAACGGTTCTTCTAAGTACAGCTGCAGTAAACATGATCTCTATACTCCAACTAGCCTCCTCAGGTCACTTACAGCAGGATTTATTGAGCCTCTCAGGTAGCGCGAACGTCATCAGGTCTCGGGTACGAGTGTGCATGAGCACTCCCTTGATGAACACATGGATCTGATTCATGATGCTGGTCGTTGGGTTCCTGTGTCGCTCATCTCCGCTTTGTCTGTTTCTCCAAGGGACCAGAAGAACTGACACAACGTGTGAACCTTGTCCCGCAGGCAGTTTTTCACCGGAGGGTGTGAATTGTTCACTTTGGACCACGTAAGACCTTGTTTGTTAAAGAATGTCTGTAAAAAGTGTGTTGTAATAAACGTATAAGCAGAGTGATCCCACTATGCTTATACATTTATTACGTTGACCAGTAGTCAAGTTTCCCCTGAGATGGACCAACCCCCCATCGGGAGATTCAAGACGTCACCAACCCCCCAGGCCCGTTTCATTCGGTCACTTTCAATACATCTACAAGCGTTCCTGGTAATGGTCCGTTTTTAACACCAAAAGCACTAAAGCTCTTCTTCATTTCTCTTTTTTGACAGTTGCTCAGAAAACCAAGTGGAGGTCAAAGGAGGAAACCTGACCAGTGACACTGTTTGTGGAGCTGCTTCAGGAGGCCTTTACTGGTTAATACCTGTAGCTGTAGTTGTACTTGTAATATTACTAATAGGAACACTGGTTGTCCTCTGGATCGAAAGTTAGTACTTGTCTTTGCAACCCTCATCTGATTGGCTGACATGACTTTGTTCCATCATTGCCTTCACAGCCTTATTGTTTAAGCTGATACCTTTCTTGCTTTTGTATTTCAGGGAGAAATCAAAAGAACCAACAGGTACGTTGGCTCCATATGCAAATGTTTGTCTCTCATAGGCTGCACCACATTAAATCTGCTCCATTACAGAGAACCTCCCCCCTGTAATCTGGGAAACAGGGAACCGTATTTTGCATTAGTGCGCTAATTGAACTCGTACGTTAACCCTCAACCTGAGGAACCCGTTTTGGAAGAAGATCTTTGCTCAAGTGTCAGAGTCCGACTTTTACAAGCTTCATGAGGTTGAAGCCTGCTGGATGTTGTTGGGACGCCTCAAAGTTAATTCATTAAATGCAAATGTCAGTGAAGACGGACTAAGTAGTAGCAAGTAGCTCAGACTGCTGCGCCCCGTCGGTGAGCAGAGAACAAGATATCTATCTGCACGCTGCATGACGGAGTGTGCAGCTGTTCAACCCGTATGCCGCCCAGCCCGAGTGCACACCACGACATCTGACCCACTTCTGTCTCACTAATACAAGTAATAACAGCACACACATTCACTACATACAGGTATGTTCAACCACCCGTGATCCCATAACTTCAGCATCTCTCTGGTGTCTGGAGGAGTTCAGTTCAGTGGCTGCAGGACGAGCTGTTCTTCCATGTGGTTTGAAATGAGTGCTGTGGGACAACGGTCCAACGTGTTGACATCTCAGCAGGGGCCCGAGAGCAGCGTAGCATCTGGGGAAGAGACGTCGGTGTGTCTGAAGGAGTCCAGTCGGGAAGGACCTGAAGGAATGTTGAGGTGGAGCGGGGACCCTTGAGTTGTAGACAGAAGGGCGGACAGAACTCCAGATATGGCCGCCCTGGAGGCCCAAGACGTTATCAGGACGATGACTGGAGGCTGAATCAACAGACCTCCCCCACAACGCCCCGGCTATACCCACAGTTTGTACGCATGCTGGAATTGTGGTGACATTCATCACATGATGTGACTGTCTGGAGCTTTACAATCCATCACCACGCAGTCCACCAGCGAGCTACAGCAGCGCGGGGACAAGGACCGCCGCCTCATCATCACGACTAGGGATAGCCAGAGGGGAAGTACAGGCTCAGCGTACTCACACTTATGCCCCTGGAAGAACCCACCATTACTCACAATGTAGAGCCCACTCACGGACTGCAGAGCTGGTGCGATAGAGTGGGAACCGGGAACCAGAGCCTCGCTGCCCTCTTAGTAGCTACGTTTCTGCCACTGGTGCTGGTTCCAGTGGGAGCCTTGGCCTGAAGGCGACAGCGTGTGGTTCAACAGGCTGGTGCAGAGGTGTTCAGGGAGCGGACTGAATGCTGGCCATAGGCTGGGCTCTGAGGGGGACCAGGACCGGGACCAGCCAAGTGTACCTCGAAGTCACTAGTCGCCGGCCGCTCTCCCTCCTCTTCACTGAGATGAGGAGAGGATGAAGGTGAACTGGCACCTTCCCCAGGAACGATCAAGAGGGGGAATGAAACATTTGTATTCCGCCTGCTTGGTTTATAGGCCGGGTTCATACAGTCATAAAAAACCTGGAAAAGTCATGGTATTTTGTTAAATGAACCACATGAACATAGAAATATAAGATACAAGATGGTGCAGAGGTGCACCAGCCTCATTGCACCACTTTCTCTATGGAACACTCCAAATACCCAGCTACCTTGGACGCGCCTGACGTCATGTGCTCAGAGGCGTGGACGCTGCCGCCCGCACCGACTCTAACCCAATCACCACAGAACTCTGTTAGACCAACAGCATAGTTAGTGCACCTTGATTGTCTTTACATGTACGTGTGTCCCCTTGTTGGGGATTCGTGGGTGGAGCCGGTAGACGGTTAACTACGTCGTAGTCAAAGGACTCGCTGTGGTCTGAGAATCCTCGGCTGAGGTGGTGACTTTTTTTTATTAAATTCTTTTGACTAACTTTTCGATCCGAGATGTCTTCTGTCCGTCTGGAGTTTCTTCATTTTGAAAGACAACAAACCATCAGAGGGCGACTGGCGAAGCTACACGGCGAGCAGCACGTCTGTCTCCGGCTAGCGGCTCTGCTGCTGGCGGCGGGTCCAAGTTGTAAAGCGGCTTCCTTGCATTTTCTTACGCGAATGACCGGAGATCGTTTGATTCTTTCCGTTTTGTCTTTATTTTACGCAGCAAAGCGTCAACGTGACAGATAAACGATGTGCTCTCGTGCCTCGTGCAGCTCTTCTGTGTTGCACCTGCTGCAATCATGACGTCATACATGGAGACACACAAGGAGCGTCAGTCCAACATGAATGTTTCCATATCTTCCATATCTTTAGTTCCAATGACCATAGATTAAATGATTAATACTTCCCAAATTCCAATGAAGTAATACAAACACTTCTGGCTCTTAGAGACTGTACATATACTGTAAACTGTTAACAGTTCATATATTGTTCATATATTGTCCATAAAGTAAAAAAGGTATTGTTTCAGGTTCTGTTTGTTTTAGAAGTGTGTTTTTAGCACTGGGGGGTATTCCAGAAAGGAGGTTTAACAAGCTCTGAGTCTGTCCTTGAACTAGTTGACTCACTCTGAGACGGGATGATCTGCGTTAGTTCAATCGACTGAGTATGTTCACCTTGAGTTGAGCGCGCGCATGACGATTATAAAAAGCCGTCATCAATGGAGCCCCGATACCACGAGTCACCATGACAACAGTAAATAAAAGAGCTATTTCCCTGCGATGGAGTTGGAGGTCCTTCTGCAGGTGAGCGTGAGCACGTATTTCACAGCTGCAGCAGCGGAGGAGAGAGAGACTGCGTGGGGAAGAATCGCTGCCCGAGTCAACGCGTAAGTTTGAATGAACTGTTCCATTGACATGACATTTAACCGTAAGATCATCGCAGCCTGTAGTTATGAATATAAGTAGGAATGAAATCTTTTCATTTAGGTGCAACCCAACAGGGACAAAAGGACCTGGAAGCAGCTAAAAATGAAATTTAAAAACATAGTTAAAAAGGTATGACATATATTGCTATGATTGCACCTCACTTTAATTTTAATTCATTTTTTGTAATTGACTTAGTTGACTATTAAACAAAGTAAATATTAATTCAGTGGCTACTTGAAATAGTAAATTAAACCCCTAATAAAATGTTGTTTTTACACGTCTTTTCACTTAATACCCCACTTAGGTATAAAATAAAAATGTGTCTAAGTGTCTCCTATTGAAGTCATTTAAAATGTGACGCTGTAGTTTAGGGCTGGCTCAGGTTAGACGGACCAGCCCTTAGTTAAGCTGCTATAGGCTTAGAATGCCGGGGGACTTCTTAGGACACACCGAGCTCCTCTCTCGCGCTCTCGTTCTGCCATAATCCACGTTGTATTAATGCACATGACTAATTCAGCTTCTTTCAGGGATTTTTTTTGTGCTTTCTCCCCTATCAGGTCTCCGTAGATCGTGGTTCCTTCTGGACCCTGGTCCTGACACCTACCGTGGCCCTGCTGACGCCTGCTGCTGCCATCATCATCATCATCATCATTATTATTTTAGATATTAATCATATTACTGTACTCGTAAACCAACATTACCCTCTCCTAAAGTCTCTGTGCTCTCCCTCCCCACAGGCTTCTGTGGATGGTGGTTCTATCTGATGGTGGTTCTATGTGGTGGTGGTTCTATCTGATGGTGGTTCTATGTGATGGTGGTTCTGTGTGATGGTGGTTCTGTGTGATGGTAGTTCTATGTGATGGTGGTTCTATGTGGTGGTGGTTCTATCTGATGGTGGTTCTATGTGATGGTGGTTCTATGTGACGGTGGTTCTATGTGACGGTGGTTCTATGTGACGGTGGTTCTGTGTGATGGTGGTTCTGTGTGATGGTGGTTCTATGTGATGGTGGTTCTATGTGACGCTGGTTCTATGTGACGGTGGTTCTATGTGACGGTGGTTCTATGTGACGGTGGTTCTATGTGATGGTGGTTCTATGTGGTGGTGGTTCTATGTGATGGTGGTTCTATGTGATGGTGGTTCTGTGTGATGGTGGTTCTGTGTGATGGTGGTTCTATCTGATGGTGGTTCTATCTGATGGTGGTTCTATCTGATGGTGGTTCTATCTGACGGTGGTTCTGTGTGATGGTGGTTCTGTGTGATGGTGGTTCTGTGTGATGGTGGTTCTATGTGATGGTGGTTCTATGTGATGGTGGTTCTATGTGATGGTGGTTCTATGTGATGGTGGTTCTGTGTGATGGTGGTTCTATCTGATGGTGGTTCTATCTGATGGTGGTTCTATGTGACGGTGGTTCTATGTGACGGTGGTTCTATGTGACGGTGGTTCTATGTGATGGTGGTTCTATCTGATGGTGGTTCTATCTGATGGTGGTGGTCCCTGCAGTGGTCCTGCTGTGCGTCTGGTTTACTACTCACAGTTACTTGAATCATTCTGTCATATAGTCTCATGTATTATACATTGTTCATTCTGTCCACATGACATCATTGTAGTCTGTCCATCAGGAGACGGATCCTCCTCTGACGTTCTCACTAAGGTTTCTTCCCTTTTTTCCCTCTTGGAAGGGTTTCTTCATTTTTTGGGGAGTGTTTCCTGTGCCGATGGAGGGTTTCGGGACAGATGATGTTGTATGTGTACAGACTGTAAAGCCCTCTGAGGCAAATTTGTAATTTGCGATTTTGGGCTCTACAAAATAAAATGAGTTGAATTGTAGCCTACACCAACACTCATTAAAATACTAATTAAAAAACAAAGAAACATTGAGTTTTGCTCAGCCAACAGAAAGAAGGCAGAGGCCCAAAAAACAGGTGGAGGGCCTCCTCCACCACCTCTGACAGAGGCGGAGGTCGCCGGGTGGGTGAAGGTATCCCTGAGCCGGTCAGCCCCCAGGACACAAGTGACTACATCAGATGCAAGTATACACTTCTTTAAAAAAAATAAAACTAACATATACACCACCGTTCAAAACTTTGGGGTCACCCAGACAATTTTGTGTTTTCCATGAAAAGTCACTTATCAAATGCGTTGGAAAAATTAATTGAAAATATAGTCACGATATTGACAAGATTAGAAATAATGATTTATTTGAAATATTAATTTTGTTCTTCAAACTTTGCTTTTGTGTGAAAGGATTTTCTATTCACATAGTCCCCTTCATCGAGTGCAGGCGCAGTAACCGGAATATGTGTCCCATCTATGCATCCTATCACATTTGGAAGCCCTGCAAAATGACAGCTAATTAAGCTTCTGAGGTCGCAGCAGAATGTACATCACAATTTAAAATAATATATGATTTCTACATCAGTCACTTGCAATCCTGTGGAATTCCTCTCTGATGGTTCTAAGAGGTTTGTGTCCGGGAAACACGCGTTTCAGTGCGCGGGGAACTTTCCTCACAGCTCTACAAACTGCTGCCTTGCCAAAGTGCTCTGCAGCCCCGATGTTATAAAGAAAACCACCATTGGCAAAAAAAACGTGGCGCGATGCACAAGATTTGCTCCGATGTGAGTGCACGTCCGCGGTGTGCGAGTTTGGTGATATACGGCCGGAGAATGTTAGTGAGATAAATGATCCCTTGTGAGGAAAAAGCTGTAACGTTCTAACAGAAATTCCTCGGAAATGATAAAATACCTAATCTGGGGCCTAAGACTCTCTGGTGACGTAAAGCATTTAGAATCACGATTGTTAGATTAAATTGGATTTTCTCAACGGACAATCCATGTCTACCAGCATCTTCATGTGGGAGGTCACGGTAATTTGGTTTCTTATAGTAAACCTGCAAAATGCAGATCATGTTCACAGAGTCTGTTACCATGGTGATTGACTCAGAGTCTGTTACCATGGTGATTGACTCAGTCTGTTACCATGGTGATTGACTCAGAGTTTCAGTTACCTCTATCTGGAACGGATAACTCAGTTTCCCTGATCTCAGGGTTAACATACTTTGAGTTTTCACATAACCCGCTTTCTGGAACACCCCCCTGGTATCAGGAAAAACCCAAACAATACTCATCCATAGTCGATAATCGTAAACGTAAAAATACCTTCTTGGGGCCTAATTGAATGGTGGGGAAAACACTGTGTATGCCTTGGAATTCTCATTGTTAGTTTAAATACATTTTCTCACTTTTTCATGTATACACAGAGATTTCACAAAGTTTTTGGTCATGGAAATTTGGATTTGAATTGATTTTCATTTTAATTCTACATTCAGATAATTTGGGTTTTTGGTTTCCTTCTCTCTCCAGTGTTTAATCTCCGGTTTCCGGATTTTTATTTTTAATTAACTCAAGACATAACTAGTTTGATTTTCTTGGACCAGTTCAAGATTTATTGATTGACTGTATTGATAGCGTATTGATTTATTATTTTGACTCAGCGTTTTGATTGACTGTCTCCCTTTCAGGTCCAGTAGTTTACCGTGCGTTGCTGATTTCAGTTGGCAATCTGATTTAACATTTTTGTAGGATTCATTAATTTATACTTTGCATCATTTGTAGTTTCCTCAGTCAGTGACAGAGTAGAAACTACAAGAAAAGGGGCAGCTCAGGGGTGTTTAGAATACACCAGGTTGCATGATGGTTGCGCTTACGACTCAGGAATTGCTGGGTAGAGCCAGAGAGTGCATGACGGAGGGGAGTAGGGGGACTGATGATGGAGGTAAGAACTGCAGACTACTGATGCAGCAAATTCTGACAAATCTGATATCTGCAGCAGCAGAAGCAAAAAAGACAACTGCAGGTGAGAGATGAACAGACCTCCTAAACTCAGAGATGGGCTGTAAATTGTTGAGTGCTGCTATAGAGTGTATAGTGCAGAGGTCTCTAACTCATTTTAGGTTTGTACCATTAAAATCATGGAGGGGGGGAGATGGCGCAGTGAGCAGTCACGTAACTTAGAGCTCTCGGCGGTGATAAACCCTCAATCATAATTTAAACAAATAGATTCAATATAATATAGAAGGGAACTTTTAAAGAGGTCAGATATATGAAGAAAATCAAGTCAGTGATGATAGAAAAGGAATTTCAATGGTGAGAAGAACTTATTTTGTATAGCCCATAATCGCAAATTAGAAATTTGCCTCAGAGGGCTTTACAGTCTGTACACATACAACATCCTCTGCCCCGAAACCCACCATCGGCACAGGAAAAACTCCCCAAAAAATGAAAAGTACCTGCGGCTGCTTGCAGGAGAAAATAACCACCAAACTCCAGGAGGAACAACATTTGCATCTTTTGGCATACCGGAGGGCACGCAGGAGAGCTCCAGATTTTACAGGGCGCCTCAGGGCCTCCGAATGCACCCTCAAGAGCAATGGTAGTGAACTTCCTAAAATTCGAGACCAAGTAAATGGTGCCCAGTCATGCATGGAAGAGGAAAATTCACGTGGGAGAGAAGAGGATTTTTTTCGACCATGACTACGCAACTGAAGTGGTCCAGAAGAGAAAGGCGTATGGGGCCATAAAGAAAATACTGAAGGGAGAACAGATCCGCTTCCAGACCCCGCTAGAGTCAAGACCTACGACAGCGCAGAGGACATGGTGAGAGACATGGAGAGGAGAGGTTACGAGGTGGGAGAAGGCACCGCGACCACAGGGAGGGAGAAGATAGGAGACCGGGCAGAATGGCAACAGACGACTCAAAGACGGGAGGACGTTAGCGGCTGCTGCCAGAGAGAAGCTGAGAGGCTTTTAAAGAATGAACTGAATCTGGCTCGTGGACCCAAATGGATGTTTTATGGATCCCAGTCTGACGGGCTCCAAGGTATGTTAACGGACCTACTAAATCCAACACAACTTAAGCCGATTGATAGAGACCAAAATGATGGAGTTGGACATAACTAGTCGGAGGGAAACCCTACGGAATGGGTTTGACTTTGGTCAATAACCCTATATAACTTTGCTTGTATAGGGTTATTGATCTAGGAATAGATAGATAGATAGATCCAATGTTAATTGATTGAATGCAAGAAGATGCATTCAATTGGGTGCAAGAAGAGGAACAAGGTAAAAACTGAAGAAGGATAGAGCCCAAATTATATATCTGCAGGAGACTCACCTCAACAAAGTAGAACATGACAGGCTAAAGAGATATGAATAACTAATTGGAAATTGAATGTGGGTCTACTGAATAATAAACAAAGAAAGGACAAAATCAAATTGGGAATATAAAACTGTTACGGAAAACGAAAATGAGATGGTGGAGCCAACGATGGTTTGGGATGCCTTGAAGGCAGTTATGAGAGGCAGATTAATTTCAGAATCAACCTATGCAAAAAAACATGAAATAACGTATACGAAAATATAGAAAAACAGGATTGGAAAGAGACTACCAGAATTCAGCTGACTTGGACACACAAAAGAAAATTAAACTCGTAAAATTAGAGATAGATAAACATCTAACAGAGGAGGAAGTTATTATGAGATCGGCCCGAGAGCCACTAAACTATTGGCGAGACGGACCCATAGGCAACTCGCGGCTAGTCAAATCCATAAAATTAGAGATTATGATAACAGAGCCAGTTATATACAATTCTAAACAAGACTCCTCTCTTTGTGCAAACACACTGGACCTACCAAAGAAAGGACAGACACAGAACCAATTGATAACAGAGCCAGAGGATATAGAAAGAACATTCCAGAGAGATTATGAGGAGTTATATACACAGACAGACAGACGCACGATAACATTAGGAGGACACTGCGCCTTATAGACCAGGCAAACAAACTGTCATGATCTGACTGATCTGGTGTGTTTTCTAGTTTCAGGCTGGGCGAGCAGGTTTCCACGGTTACCTCGGCGGAGTCTGGTGGCTGCCTGCTGTCACACCTGTTGTGCATCTACCATTGTCAGGAACCCTTCTTAAGGAGCAGCAGGAGCACCAGTCTTCAGCAGATCGTTTTGCCCTCCGTGTGGTAACTTGGCAGCGCTCACCAGAGTTTTGATTAACAAAGAAAGAGTTTTTGTGCACTTACCTTGTCTCCTTGTTCCAGCCTCGTCCGAGCCTTGTTCCTCCCGAGTCTGAATGCTTCCCTTCTCATCTCACCCGCCACAACTCTGGAAAACTCCCTCCAGCCGGTCAAGTCGGTACCTCTCCATCCAGTGTGGTTTCCACCAGATCACATTGCTTCTGCCGCCCGGACCCTTGTGCTTACCTGTTTTCTCCAGCGTTCCCACGGCCACGGGTTCAGCGCTGCTTATGGAAATCCCACTTCTGCTGAAATAAAATTATTTTTTCATCCACTGAATCCTGCTGTTGAGTCCTACCTTTGTTTGGGCTGTCACCCCGGGACACAAACAGAAAAGAGACTCAATTCTGGTTGGCGTAGATGCCGAAAAGGCGTTTGACAGGGTGAATTGGACTTTCCTATTCACAGTGTTGGAGAAGTTTGGATTCAACAATAAATCAATACAGATTATTCAAACTCTATATCAACGACCTACAGCTAGAATCAAAATAAACGGAACCCTATCTAACCAGACAGGGATGCCGTTTGTCACCATCCCTGTTCCCATGTTTTATTGAACCACTGGCCCAAGCCATACGCGAAAAAGACGAGTCAGTGGGTGGAGTAGAACATACGGTCGGACAGATGACGTCATTGCATTCCTTGAACGGCCCAGTGAATCGTTGCCTGAATTGCTAGTACTCACTATCAACTATACATCACCAAAGGAGATCCGGGAAAAATACAATTTAAATTGGAATCTAGAGAAAATGAATTATTTAGGGATAGAAGTGATGGGAAGCTTATCAGGACTATATAGGGCAAACTGAAGATATTTAAAGATATACATAAACCACCCTAACGTTGGATTTTAGCTCAAGGATTGAATTAATAAGAACGAATGTATCACCCAGACTTTATACATGTTCCAAGCATTATAATAAAGATACCTCAAACATCATTTGTATCATGGGACAGGATGATATCCAGATTCATATGGGGGGCAAGAGAGAGATTCAGAACCCTCCAGCTAAAGAGGGAGAGGGGGGCCTGAGTCTGCCCAACTCGAAAGACCACACGGCCCAGCTGAGACATGGACATTGTAGGTGTAAACTTGAAGCAAAATGGAAAAATCGTTTAGAATGTGTCCGGTACAGAGTATTATACAGGGAAACATTTAAGAAGGTTAGAAATCAAATGGATTCAATCACAACATTTACCTTGGAATTATTATTATGGTTTAAAATGACAGAGATTGGTGTACGTGATGGGGACACGTATCTATTCAAGGTACTCATGATTGCAGGCAAAAAGGCCATCACAAGGACGTGGGGGGTGGAAGATCTACCCACTCGGACCCATTGGGTGGACACAGTGGGGGAAATACACATCATGGAAACACTGACACAAAGGCTACGGCCGACAGGACCACAGATGGACCGTAAATGCAGGAAGTGGACTGGATGGCAGTTGACACACAGTTGGGCACTCCTCCACTCCTCCGCTCTCCTCACTGGTACCGGTGGCTCATCCAGTTCTAAACATGGTGCTCACGTACCGTGCTGTGAATGGATGGGGTCCAGCTTCCATCCAGGACCTGGTCCAACCCGACACCCCGACCCGCACTCTCCGCTCTGCATGTGATAAACTGCTTGTTCCTCCTCACTGAGAGCAAAACACTGGACTAGATCTCCACTCTTTGCTGTCCTGCTCCTAAATGGTGGAAGGAGGTCTCTGAAGACATCAGGACCACAGAGAGCCTTCACACTTCAGACTAAAGACACACCTCTTCAGACTCTACCTCCACTAACACACTAACTAACTAGCACTTACTACTGATCGTGTACCGTTGAGGCAACACATAGTTAGACATCCTGGCGCCATTTTGCATAATCTTTATAATCAAGATCCTTTGGATGGATGAATTTGAAGAGAAGAGAGTGGCGAAGTAAAGGAGCAGCTCATGAGCCCAAACACACCACCTCGTCTGTCAATCATGGTGACTGCCAATGGAACTGTTGGAAGGTCGCGTTGCCCGAAACTGCTCATTTGCGGTGTTTCCGGTGTTTTTTCCGGCGATCGTCACCGAGCTGAAATGACAACTGACAGTCGGGCAAAATCCAACTGTTACTTTGAGAGCGCACTCTCGACCAATCAGAATCCTGAATTTAATCTACCCGTATTGTAAAATGGGGTAACATGTTATTGGGCATGTGACCAGGCCCCAGAGCACAATAAACGCTGCGTAACAATCACGGTACCTGCTGTAATATTCTGTTGGTTTGCTAGATCGGTCCCAGTATTTGGATCTTGTATCTATTCAAAGAGCAAAATTCAGTTTCCAAGTTGCGTGACTTTGTCATGATGTTTATAGCCAGTGGGTCCCAAACTGGGGGTCGCGACCCCTGGGGGGGCGTGGTGGCGACATGAGGACTTGCGTCGTGTTCGAGTCTCGCCCTGCAGAGCGGCTCAGGGTACAAGCGCAGCAAAGAGGCAGAGAGAGACAGAGACAAAGGGAGAGACACTTAGACCTGCTCATTCATTCCCAGCTGCTTCTCATCTCGTCATCATCTCTTCCCCTCACCTGTTCCTACCTTCTGCAATTAGACCCTCCATCTCTAGCCTGCCTCTTCCCCTACTCTGCCAGAGTATTGACTATGCACCCAACGTACCTGCTGTCTCGTTTCTCCTGCCCTGCCTTGTCGTGTCCTAACCAGGGCTGTAGTGGAGGGTAAACGCACGTAAACGCACGTACCTCTGAATTTTGAAATAGCGTTTACGCACCTATAAAAGCGTTTTGGAAATAGCGTTTACGCACCTCAAAGTTCCCTGCGCCTTGTATAATTCCGTTGGAATAATCCGAAATAAACTTGGTGTAATTTTAAAACAGCTAAGACTACGTTTCCTATTGTTGAACATATAAACGCCGTAGTCTGAATCCTTTTCATCTGCGCTGTATTACGGTCTGTGAGCATCCAATCAGCGCCTTGCGGCTGCAGCAGCGACCAATCAGGATCCAGGAGGTGTGTAAACACACAGATCAGCCCCAACCTTTCTTACCTCACGGACCGGTTTCATGTCAGACAATATTTCGCGGACCGGTCGAGAAGGACCGACGGAGGGGGGTAGTCGTCGTTGGGCGGAACGACCGACCGGGGTGGGGGGTAGTAGTTGCGGGGTGGAGCATCCCTCGGTAAAAGGACAAGAAAAACGCCTGGTGACGCGTAGATTAGAAAACAAGTCAGTTCTCAATGTGAAAACAAAACATGCTGTATAGGCTATTTATGATGACGTAGGTAGTACATGAGTGTTAACTTATGTTGTCAGTGTGATTGACAGGCTGCTTAACTGTTTAACTCTTAATTCAACATGTTTGTTCAGGCAGTGATAGGACAGGCAGTGATGCAGAGAGCACAGAGAAACACCAGGTCCAATAGAGAGGAGAAGCACAGAGGAGCCATGACCCCCAGAACACGTGTTCTGGGGGTCATGGCTCCTCTGTGCAGGCAGGACCTGACGTGGAGGACCAGGAGGCCCTCTGGGCACTACTGTGAAAAGGAGATAGTCCTTAATCTGCAATTGTGGTGTTGTGTTGACATACTTTTCTTTACTGTTTTCTTAAATTTAATAAACTACTAACACATGTATTCATTGTCATTGATTGTATATGACTTACTGATAACATAATGCAATATAGCCAGGACAGCCTTACAGAGTCGCGACGCTTTGTGTTGCGTTGCTTCGCATCGCGTCGAGTTCTGTATGATCACAACATTCAGAGTTTACCCACCTCTAATTTTACCACTACAGCACTGGTCCTAACGGCTCGTGCCTTACGGTGTGGCCCGAGTCCAAACCTCTGTTCCAGCCAGCCTCCCGTTTGACGTGGGCGGCCTGCTGTCTGGAGTGATGGCAAAGTGAAGCTTTGCAACCAATTGTATCGGAAAAAGGTTCATTCATTCAATGCATCTCAAACTCTATGATGACCTCTGCTGTTGAAAACCTATAGTGCAAATGTATCGAATAGCCTACCAGTATATTTTGGCCCAGTCTCTGTGGGTTGAACATGATTATGAAAAGTTGAACCAATAAATCATCTAATAAATACATGGATTCCTATATGAATAAAACTATTGTTTTTCAGCTTTGACTTGTGTCCTTGTTTGTGTATTTCAATTCTCTGTACATTGGTAAGAAGTGGAACAAACACTTATCAATGTCTTTCTGCACCTTTGTGTACTTATGTGAATTGTTTGAATGTTATGTGGAAGAATTGACAGAGGAATATATATATATATTTATTATGTTGGGGCATGAAATCATTTTTAAAGAAACAGAAATGCTTCCTACAGCATGTGGGGTTGATGGCAGTCACAGAATCATGTGAATTGTTTGAATGTGGGAAGTGATTGACAGAGGAATTCTTGAGGTGCTTGTGGACACATGGGATGGGGCATGAAATTATTATTGATTTTTATTGAGAAACACAAATTTCTCCACAGTATTGGGGTTGAGTCGGTTTCTTAGATACTGTTTCCCCCTCCTGCCTCACGATGAGGCAGGAATGCTCATAAGATTACGTGCTGATACAAATAGATGTGGGTACACATGTTTGTGTTTGATCCAATATTTTAGCGGCTCTTCACTCCGTGGAATGTTTGATTCAGCCAAATATCTGGTGGTCTCCACAATAAAAATAAACCTCCATAATTACACAATACAAATGACAGACTTTGTCTGCCTATTACAAACCGTGTTAGAGGAAATCAAATTAAAGTGCTGCCACGTCTCGGAGCGACCTCTTTTGCCACAGGTTCCATTGTAAATTTGCTCTTTGCTACTACTACTACTACAACTAGTACTACCGCAACTACCACTACTACCACCACTACTACTACCACTAGTACTACCACTACTACTACCACCACCACTACCACTACCACTACTACTACTACAACAACACTGACTCTGGAGCGCTCTTCCCTCGCCCTGGAGCTCGTTCCCTGCACTCGCTGGAATTCCCCGTCGCCGGCCAAGCGCCCACGCCTCTTCTGTTAAGCCTTTAGTGCCATTTTGTTTTTGAGACCACCTTGTGGCTACCTTAGTTCCTTTTTGCCTTGAACATTCTAAGTTTATTAAAACAGACTTTACCTGCCCTTGCGTTTGGGTCCTCTCTCCTCCATCCACACAACAGAGACATTAACTTTTACACTAACAGCAGATTGTGGAGGTGGGTTTGCTTGGTACAGGCACAGGCAGGCCGGTGTCATGGCCGGCAAGCAGGAAGAGGTCTTGTAAAGTCCTGCGTGTGTTGCAGAGCGATTCACCTCCAGAACAACAGGTGGAGTCACGTGTTTTGTTGAAGACGACCTGGAGAGTCACGTCTATTTATTTATTTATCATAGACTTTATTGCCCCGTGCATCACACTGCTGCTTTTCATCACGGACACATTTGTCCCGTATTTTCCTCCACGACTTTGTTCATCTCGACCGGCAAACCGGCGTTTGGGGCGATCTCCCTCCGTGAATCCAACCCATATATTCCCGTCATATTCACGCATTTCCTCTGACAAAAGTTCTTCAATCTGCTCCGTTCTGTGGTAAACATGCTTGGTTTTAATAATGGCGCTGTCGGGCTCCGTGAAGGACGTAGTCAGCAACACACGCAAGACTTTTAGAAGCATGAATTGAAACGAGTGCGTAGACGCAACGACGCAGACGCAAACGCAGAAGCATGCGCCGGCCTTAATTCTGAAATCATGCGGGGGGGTTCACGGGCGCGGAACGTAGCGCAACCCCCCCTTGACCGGCCCATCGCCGAGGATTTTACCTTGCCCCCCCTCCCCGTTAACCGCGATTATCCGCGCCCGTGCCCCCCCCCCCCTTCTCCAAGGCTAATGTTTTGTCTAGCCTTATGTTTTGGAAAAGTTATTGCATGAATGTACATGAATTTCTCTCTAAATGTTTGAAAAAGTGACCTGTAAATATTGTCGTTAACTGCTTTTTTGTTCATATGATAATGCTAAATGTGGAAAAACTGCGCAGGATTTTGGAACGTGCAACATTTTACAAATGGCGCCCCATACAGCCTTAGCAGGTCAGCTAGCGGTTATTTTGACCTGAGCGTTGTCTTGCAGGGATAGCGCCGACACTGTATTATTGTCACACGATACGCACATGGGCTCGGACATCGCTGTTATTAACTGAAAGTTAGATGATGTTTAGATAGTGCTTGTTTTATGTGACTGCTGTTTTGTTAATTAAAGCAGAAACAACGTGCATGTCGAACTGAATGCCTGGTGTCGTTTCTGCTGTTCAACTGTATCCGTCCTACAGGTTAATCATTCAACTTTGCTGCTGTGGTCCCATTCCTGGGAGCCGTAACATAAGTCACTCCTGATTATTATGGACAACTGCAAAATGTGCAGCATAATGCCAAGTCAAGAGAGACTCCAAAAGCAGAAGGACAGGGAATATATCCTGTGTTTATTCATTTTATTATTCATATTTTCAATTTGCTGAATCCTTTTGGCGATGAATGCCCTTTTGTTTTGAGCCTGATATTGCATCAAACAGTGCACTGATTAATGAGTATTGTTGTGTACATTAATTAACACAAAATAATCTTTGTGTGGTGAACTGCTTTTGCTAACACATATTGGCCTCGGTTTATTTATTCATACTCATTAACTTGTATAATGTTACTCTGGTATGTGTTTGTGTCACATTAGCATTTCTAGCATACACACTTTCTATTGCGTGGACTTTTACTATGAAAATGTGATTTCACAAATTCCAACAATCCAGAAGAACCAGCCGCCATTATGGAGGGAGAGGAGGAGGAGGGGAAAATGGCGACATGTTCGCGGAACTTAAAAGTAGAAACGGGTGTTTGTAGAATGCGTCGGTCGCTCTTCTGTAAGTGTCTCGCAGCACAAAGAGGTTCTGAGGTGAAGTTATCGTGACTTTAACTATATAGAGTGTTAATGCATTGGGAGAATAATCCAACCTCACTGTAATCACTACCACCTTCATTAATTACCCTGAGACCACAACGACACATTACATTACATTACATCACATGTCATTTAGCTGACGCTTTTATCCAAAGCGACGTACAATACGTGCATTCAACCATAGGGTACAAACTCAGGAGAACAAGAAACAAGACCCAGTAAGCTTCAACCTCATGAACCTTTTAAATGTTGGACTCTGAGTAGAGAACTTCTTCCAAAGAGGGTTCTTTGGGCATGAAATGGTAAAACATGTTATAACAGAGTCTTATGCTAAAAGAGTGATACTTGTCTGTCATCCATCCATCCATCTTCAACCGCTTATCCGGGGTCGGGTCGCGGGGGTAACAGCTCCAGCAGGGGACCCCAAACTTCCCTTTCCCGGGCCACATCTACCAGCTCTGACTGGGGGATCCCAAGGCGTTCCCAGGCCAGTGCAGAGATATAATCTCTCCACCTAGTCCTGGGTCTTCCCCGGGGCCTCTTCCCAGCTGGCCGTGCCTGAAACACCTCCCTAGGGAGGCGCCCAGGGGGCATCCTCGCCAGATGCCCAAACCACCTCAACTGGCTCCTTTCGACGCAAAGGAGCAGCGGCTCTACTCCGAGCTCCTCGCGAATGGCTGAGCTTCTAACCCTATCCCTAAGGGGAGACGCCAGCCACTCTCCTGAGGAAACCCATTTCGGCCGCTTGTACCCGTGACCTAGTTCTTTCGGTCATGACCCATCCTTCATGACCATAGGTGAGGTAGGAACGAAGATTGACCGGTAGATCGAGCTTTGCCTTCCGGCTCAGCTCTCTTTTCGTCTAACGGTGCGGTAAAGCGAGTGCAATACCGCCACCGCTGCTCCGATTCTCCGGCCAAACTCACACTCCATCTTCCCCTCACTCGTGAACAAGACCCCGAGGTACTTGAACTCCTTCACTTGGGGTAAGGACACATTCCCTACCTGGAGTAGGCAATCCATCGGTTTCCTGCTGAGAACCATGGCCTCAGATTTAGAGGTGCTAATCCTCATCCCGACCGCTTCACACTCGACTGCGAAACGCTCAGTGAGAGTTGGAGGTCACAGAAAGATGCCATCAGGACCACATCATCTGCAAAAAGCAGCGATGAGATCCGCAGCCCCCCGAACTGTAGACCCTCCTCCCCCCGACTACGCCTCGATATCCTGTCCATGAAGACCACAAACAAGATTGGTGACAAGGCGCAGCCCTGGCGAAGGCCAACCCCCACCGGAAACGCCTTCGACTTACTGCCGAGCACCCGAACACAGCTCTCGCTTTGGGCGTACAAGGATTGGATGGCCCCAAGCAAGGACCCCTTCACCCCGTACTCCCGCAGCACCTCCCACAGTATCTCTCGGGGGACCCGGTCATACGCCTTCTCCAAGTCCACAAAACACATGTAGACTGGTTGAGCATACTCCCAAGCCCCCTCTATGATCCTGGAAAGAGTGAAGAGCTGGTCCGTTGTTCCACGACCAGGACGAAAACCGCATTGTTCCTCTTCAATCCTTGGTTCGACTATCGGCCGAACCCTCCTTTCCAGCACCTTAGAGTAGACTTTACCCGGGAGGCTGAGTAGTGTGATACCCCTGTAATTGGCACACACTCTCTGGTCCCCCTTTTTGAAGAGGGGTACCACCACCCCGATCTGCCACTCTTTTGGCACTGTCCCAGACTTCCACGCAATGTTGAAGAGGCGTGTCATCCAAGACACCCCCCCAACACCCATTGCTTTTAGCAATGGGTGTTGGGTGTTGTCTGTATTGAAGTTTATGTTTTCGCTGTGTATGCTCGGACAAAAGGAAACTGGCTGCTAACCCATATTGAACTTTATCCTGTCTTATAAACTAGTTTTTTTAGCCTTTGTTAACAGTTCCTGATGTGTAATTTCATAAACAAGTTGCGGCGCGACACACACACACAAGTTGGCTATTTTTTTTCACCAATGAAGTGACAGTATGTTTGTTTTCACGGCACACCGGACAGCCTCTCGCGGCGCACAGGTTGAGAAACACTGGTCTAGTGGTTCGGGTTCGCGCCGCCGCGGGTCACCTGTCACTGGGTGAGTAAACCGTAAACTGTCAGGCTGCGGCCTGTGAGGGGCAGCAGCGTGCGGCTGACCTGCAAACCCCGAAGCAGCAGCAGCAGCAGCAGCAGCAGCAGCAGCAGCAGAAGAAGAAGAAGAAGAAGAAGAAGAAGAAGAAGAAGAAGAAGAAGAAGAAGAAGAAGAAGAAGAAGAAGAAGAAGAAGAAGAAGCAGCAGCAGCAGAAGAAGAAGAAGAAGAAGAAGAAGAAGAAGAAGAAGAAGAAGAAGAAGAAGAAGCAGCAGCAGCAGCAGCAGCAGAAGAAGAAGAAGAAGAAGAAGAAGAAGAAGAAGAAGAAGAAGAAGAAGAAGCAGCAGGCTCGTGTAGAAGATGCCTCGGCTGTCGGCCTCAGGTGTGTTAGTGACGCTGCTCCACAAGACCAAACCGGGGTCCCTTCGGAATCCACGGGGGAATACAAGTTCGTGGAGCGGCTCGTCCCGCCGTCCCGGGTCCCAGCTCGCCGCCGCCGCCGGTCCTTCCCGTCCGGCTGGGCGCCTCCGGCAGACGCGCGCGCCGCCGCTGGCCTACACGGTCCGCCGCTCCGCATGCACAACATCCCGGTGTACACCGACACGACGCGCGGCAGCCGCAGGACAACGCCGTGCGGAAAGTGGAGGGGGACATCTGGGCTCTGGAGAGGGACGTGAAGCAGCATCTGAAGGAGGTGATGGGGACGGAGCCGCCCACGCAGGTCAACGAGGTCACCATGACCTTGAAGGTCAAAGGTCATGTCGACAGTGAGTTGAAGGAGTGGCTGGCCAGCAAGGGCTTCTGACCGCGTGCTGAGCTCAGGGGGCAGATGGCTGTCCAGGTGAAGAGGACCTCTGGGACCTGCTGAGAAGACAGCACTCATTTGAAACCACATGGAAGAACAGCTTTAGTTATGGGCTCACGGCTTGGTAACATACCTGTATGTAGTGAATGTAACATCACACATAAAACTATTGCCAACTTCCCATTGCTGTGTGTGATGTTGTTACTTGTCTTTGTGAATCCAGACACAAGTGGGTTAGATGTCGTGTGTAAGAGACGCTTTGTTCCAGCTTTTCAGCGTGGAGTCCTTGAGCTTTAGTGTCCACCTGAGATGGTGTGTGAGGACTATTGTGTGTGAAGAGTGGAGCACTCCACTAACTGATGGTAAAACATGTCATAACATGGCCTCATGCTAAAAGAGTGATAGCCGTCTGTACTGAAGTTCATCGAGGGAAAAGAATAATGGCTCAGAGTTTGTTTGCCGCTCTGTAAGAAGAAAGGCGAGCACCTCACAAAGCAGGTGAGCCAGTTTGGGTAAAGTTGAGGATGTGGTCCTTAGCAGTTCCTTTTCCTGAGCCTTTGTGTGCAAGTTTCATATGTACCAGTGGATCGCTGGGTTTGACTGTGTGTGTGTATAAAAGCTCAGTACCTTGACTGCTCGGAGACGCCGTCTCCACCAAACACTGTAATACGTGCTCGTGTATTTGACCTGCTGCTTGCAAGCAATAAATTGACTTTTACAACTTTGATCATTCATCAAGACAGTTTTATTAGATAAACATTAAAACAAATCCTTCTCTTCTCCCGACTAGTTACAGAAATATTCCACAACGCTGATTGTGCACCAATCACCTCTTGTTGCTTTGGACTGAAGAAGCCGTTCTGAAGCCTCACAGTCAGCAGCAATGAGTCTGATCAAACTATCTTTACTGCATCAAACAGTGCACTGATTAATGAGTATTGTTGTGTACATTGATGAATACAAATTAATCTTTGTGTGGTGAACTGCTGTTTCTAACACACTCATATTGGCCCCGGTTTATTTATTTATATTCATTAACTTGTATAATGTTACTCTGGTAATGTTTGGATCAACTCGCTTTGCCGTTGACCTTTACTGTGAAGAGTAGGAGGACTTCCGGTGAAGAGTAGGAGGACTTCCGGTCTAACTGTTGCGCTTCAACTTTACTTTTCTTTTTAAAAGTCAGGAAAGACAAACACGGGATTTTGGTTTCGATATCACGTCGTTCTAAAATGAAGATGCAGCTTTTTGTCCGCCTCACTCCGGTTAAAGATACGTGTTGTTTGAACAGCAGAAGAGCTTTTTAATATATCTTTATATATCAAGCGTTCTAATATTCCAACAATCCAGAAGAACCAGCCGCCATTATGGAGGGAGAGAAGAAGGAGGGAAAAATGGCGGCATGTTCGCGGAACTTAAAGCTTGAATATCGTCAAACTGTAGAAACGGGTGTTTGTAGAATGCGTCGGTCGCTCTTCTGTAAGTGTCTCGCAGCACAAAGAGGTTCTGAGGTGAAGTTATCGTGACTTTAACTAACGCCGCTGTTGTTTAGGTGCGGTCCTCTGTGTCTCCGTCCTCGTGACTCCAGGGACGTGCTGTCCGTCAAAGGAGTGGACTGGTGCTGTCCGATGTGCCACGAAGGTAACCGAACTCACCGGACAACAAAGGCCTCTGCGTGCTGACGGCAGGTCGCGGGGGTCGGTGGAAGGGTCAGGCCGTTTCTCAATACCTAAGACGGCGAGAACGGACTCGCGTTCCCGCGAGAATAGACTCGGGTAACCGGACGCTCCACCAGCGTCTTTCCGGTTTGACAACACCAAGTGTCGCTTACTCCGTCCCATCGCTGCCGCGCAGTGACGGCGAGCCTCGATGCATGCCCGGTAAAATGGGCGGGGCGAGTCACATCCGGTGGTTCTCGGCCAATGCGGACTCAGTACTCCTCTGATGACGTTTCACGAGTAGACATGGACCCGCCTCCTCCTCACGTGACATTCAGCGGTTTCGCGGACGGTCCGGTCAACGGGGGATGATCCGCGCCCGTGTATATTATTTAACAACTCTGTGTTACTGCGAAACATTATCCTTGGAAAAGTTATTGCATGAATTTACATGAATTTCTCTCTAAATGTTTGAAAAAGTGACATATGAACATTGTCGTGCTTTTTTAAAATATGATAATTACATTGTAGCAAAACTGCAACATTTTACAAACGTGCCCCATAGAGAATAGACTGACAGGCCGTTCATTACATTAGCTGACACGTATATCTAAAGCGACTGAAGGCTACAATAAGTGCATTTCAACCATAAGGATACAAACTCAACATGAACATAAAAGTGCAATGAGGAAGGTGGAGACGGATCTTGCAACCTGGCGACTGGATGATGGCAACGTTAAAACAATAAAGGGACACGACACCAGGGCACGCTAAATAACCCATTTCTAGTGAACAAATACAGAATCCCTGTGTGTTCATTTCTAAAGCATCGCATTAACACACACATCACTTTATTTGCAACCCGTGGTCGTGAAGATACTCGTCAACATGTCATTTGCATGAGGAGGAGGAGGCGGGTCCATGTCCACAGAAAAGGGAACCTGCCACAGACCACCGGAAGAACCTGCCGCCCGGACAAAGGAACCTGCCACCGAGCACTTTTCACACTCGGCCCTACTGCTGCTGCGAGCGTCACGCGGACATATTTATACTCATGTCCGTGTGGACCTGGATTACATTGAGAATATGGACAACTATTTGTTTCTCTTCTAAATCGGCGAGAGTTTCACTTTCGTTTCTAAATAAACTCTAACGACAAATATATTGGGTGAAATTTTAAAACAATACTATTCGGCTAAGAAAGGTTACTGTGCACGTTTTAACAAATACATTTCTGAAACTTTTTTCTAATAAAGAATGTTCTCTATGACGATGGGGACATGTTAAGCTTGGCAACATCCAGCTCCACACATATGATGAAAATGACTAAATATGAGTTTATAGGCACAAAGCCGGAACAGCAGCTTCTGCTGGGTAGGGTAGTTAAAGTCAAATATTTATCTTTTTTGTTTTGGTATGTTCACACCAGAAGCGAATTATTCACGCGAGTAGAGTCCATGTAAAGTCAATGCACTGACGCGTCTGGTCGCGAATGGGGCGAATTTCAAACGGGCGGCGCGAATGATGCAAAAGACGCGGCACGAAAAAGCGAAACGAGCGACACGAATAAATCGCTCTTTCGCCCAAAGTTGAAATATTCCAACGAAAGCCAATCAGCGTTGAGATGCTCCGCTCGTCATCACTGAACACACGTTATTAAACAGCCGCTCAAGTTAGTTGGTGTGACCGAGAGACGCACCGAGCCGACACAACAGGTCATCAGACCGGCTGCTGGTCCGCCTGAAGCAGCGTGTAGTTAAATGATTCTATTGAAGCTCTGATCCAATGGGGTTACGTTAGGCACCTTATCTGCTGTTCTGATTGTTTCCCATCCTTGATGATCTGAAGGTGCTTTTGTCTTGAACAGGTTCAGTGGTTGAAAGAGACTGCACTCCTCATTTAAGAACGCTGTGCGTCCCCTGTGTGGACGGGACGTATATGGACCGACCCAATGGGCTGAGAAAAGGTTTCCCCTGCAGCTCCTGTGACCAAGGTACGTCCATAATCAGCTGAGTCACCTTTCACTCTCAGGACACCCTCCTGTTATTATACTGGACAAAATTAAACCGAATAAAAGACACAAAGCAACTATTTGCAACCCTGGTAATGGATGCAACTTGATTCCCAATGAATCTGATGATGTGCTGTGAGGTTGATGCCACGTTGGCTGTAAAGAGGACCGTAGTCATTGTGTTGTAGCAGGTAAGTGTTTTATATGGAGCCTTGAATGCAGCACATTGTATATCTGTACAGTTTATCATCAGTGATACAGCTTATTGACATTATGAACTAACAATACAGTAAATGTATCAATGTCCACAAACGTTGTCTTTAAGTGGTAAAATGAGTGATGTAATTACAAAGTGACTTGCTTTATCTTTTCTTAGTCTCGGGTTCGCTTCCTCCCACATTTACTTTAAATTGCCGTTTGTCTGGTTGTGTGTCTCTGTGTAGCCTGCGTCACATTTCACAATGTCAATTCCCTGTCTGTCTACATTCAGTTTTTATTTTTGTGACAGACTTCATATAATACAGCTCTTTCTCTTTAAGCTGTAAGGTAGTTTTTCCATCGACCTCTCTGCTCTTCTGTCCGTCTCATATCATTCAGTTCATTTGTTGCAATCCGCTGTCCAGCATCTTTGTTTAACTATAATATAATGAGTCTGTGTTGGTTTTCAGGCCGTGGTCTCTTTGCCAAACAGAACTGCACATCAACAAGTGACACCGTCTGTGACGTCATCGCTGGTCACTTCTGCACGGACCCGATAGAAGATAAAGAATGCCGTTCGGCACGCAGACATTCAGGCTGTAAACCTGGTCACAGGGTCAAAGAGCCTGGTGAGAAAAACTCCAGTCACACAGTGACTACGTCCACGGCTCGTGGTGGTGTAGCTGGTTATTGATCTCTTTGGCCACAGCTCAGGCACGTCTGTGACTCATGTCCATGTCCAGCACACCTTCTAGGTCTCCTCCAGTCTGGTCTCTGAGGCCTGAACTCTTTCACACGGCTGATTCAGCATGCAGACACCACACCACGTATACGAGGATAAGCAACGGTTCTTCTAAGTACAGCTGCAGTAAACATGATCTCTATACTCCAACTAGCCTCCTCAGGTCACTTACAGCAGGATTTATTGAGCCTCTCAGGTAGCGTGAACGTCATCAGGTCTCGGGTACGAGTGTGCATGAGCACTCCCTTGATGAACACATGGATCTGATTCATGATGCTGGTCGTTGGGTTCCTGTGTCGTTCATCTCAGCTTTGTCTGTTTCTCCAAGGGACCAGAAGAACTGACACAACGTGTGAACCTTGTCCCGCAAGCAGTTTTTCACCGGAGGGTGTGAATTGTTCACTTTGGACCACGTAAGACCTTGTTTGTTAAAGAATGTCTGTAAAAAGTGTGTTGTAATAAACGTATAAGCAGAGTGATCCCACTATGCTTATACATTTATTACGTTGACCAGTAGTCAAGTTTCCCCTGAGATGGACCAACCCCCATCGGAGATTCAAGACGTCACCAACCCCCAGGCCCGTTTCATTTGGTCACTTTCAATACGTCTACAAGCGTTCCTGGTAATGTTCGTTTAACACCAAAAGCACTAAAAGCTCTTCTTCATTTCTCTTTTTTGACAGTTGCTCAGAAAACCAAGTGGAGGTCAAAGGAGGAAACCCGACCAGTGACACTGTTTGTGAAGCTGCTTCAAGAGGCCGTTACTGGTTAATAGCTAAAGCTGTAGTTGTACTTGTAATGGTACCAATAGGAACACTGGTTGTCCTCTGGATCAAAAGTTAGTACTTGTCTTTGCAACCCTCATCTGATTGGCTGACATGACTTTGTTCCATCGTTGCCTTCACAGCCTTATTGTTTAAGCTGATACCTTTCTTGCTTCTGTATTTCAGGGAGAAATCAAAAGAACCAACAGGTACGTTGGCTCCATATGCAAATGTTTGTCTCAAATAGGCTGCACCACATTAAATCTGCTCCATTACTGAGAACCTCCCCCCTGTAATCTGGGAAACAGGGAACCGTATTTTGCATTAGTGCGCTAATTGAACTCGTACGTTAACCCTCAACCTGAGCTGCTGTTCAACCGGTATGCCGCCCCGGAGTGCACACCACGACATCTGACCCCCCTGTCTCACTAATACAAGTAATAACAGCACACACATTCACTACATACAGGTATGTTCAACCACCCGTGATCCCATAACTTCAGCATCTCTCTGGTGTCTGGAGGAGTTCAGTTCAGTGGCTGCAGGACGAGCTGTTCTTCCATGTGGTTTGAAATGAGTGCTGTGGGACAACGGTCCAACGTGTTGACATCTCAGCAGGGGCCCGGAGCAGCGTAGCATCTGGGGAAGAGGCGTCGGTGTGTCTGAAGGAGAAGTCCAGTCAGGAAGGACCTGAAGGAATGTTGAGGTGGAGCGGGGACCCTTAAGTTGTAGACAGAAGGGCGGACAGAACTCCAGATATGGCCGCCCTGGAGGCCCAAGACGTTATCAGGACGATGACTGGATGCTGAATCAACAGACCTCCCCCACAACGCCCCGGCTATACCCACAGTTTGTACGCATGCTGGAATTGTGGTGACATTCATCACATGAGGTGACTGTCTGGAGCTTTACAATCCATCACCACGCAGTCCACCAGCCAGCTACAGCAGCGCGGGGACAAGGACCGCCGCCTCATCATCACAAAAAGGGATAGCCAGAGGGGAAGTACAGGCTCAGCGTACTAACACTTATGCTCCTGGAAGAACCCACCATTACTCACAATGTAGAGCCCACTCTCGGACTGCAGAGCTGGTGCGATCGAGTGGGAACCGGAAACCAGAGCCTCGCTGCCCTCTTAGTAGCTACGTTTCTGCCGCTGGTGCTGGTTCCAGTGGGAGCCTTGGCCTGAAGGTCATGGCCAGTAGGCTCCTGGGGAACCTGTGACAGCGTGTGGTTCAACAGGCTGGTGCAGAGGTGCTCAGGGAGCGGTATTGATATTGAGTAAGAGACCTATGAAATCCAAGTTACATTCAACGCAGCATTCAGTGTCATACCTCATTGCACCACTTTCTCTATGGAACACTCCAAATACCCAGCTACCTTGGACGCGCCTGACGTCATGTGCTCAGAGGCGTGGACGCTGCCGCCCGCACCGACTCTAACCCAATCACCACAGAACTCTGTTAGACCAACAGCATAGTTAGTGCACCTTGATTGTCTTTACATGTACGTGTGTGTCCCCTTGTTGGGGGTTCGTGGGTGGAGCCGGTGGACGGTAAACTACGTCGTAGTCAAAGGACTCGCTGTGGTCTGAGAATCCTCGGCTGAGGTGGTGACTTTTTTTAATTAAATTCTTTTGACTAACTTTTCGATCCGAGATGTCTTCTGTCCGTCTGGAGTTTCTTCATTTTGAAAGACAACAAACCATCAGAGGGCGACTGGCGAAGCTACACGGCGAGCAGCACGTCTCTCTCCGGCTGGCGGCTCTGCTGCTGGCGGCGGGTCCAAGTTGTAAAGCGGCTTCCTTGCATTTTCTTACGCGAATGACCATGTCGTTTGATTCTTTCCGTTTTGTCTTTATTTTACGCAGCAAAGCGTCAACGTGACAGATAAACGATGTGCTCTCGTGCCTCGTGCAGCTCTTCTGTGTTGCACCTGCTGCAATCATGACGTCATACATGGAGACACACAAGGAGTGTCAGTCCAACGTGAATGTTTCCATATCTTACATATCTTTAGTTCCAATGACCATAGATTAAATGATTAATACTTCCCAAATTCCAATGAAGTAATACAAACACTTCCGGCTCTTAGAGACTGTACATATACTGTAAACTGTTAACAGTTCATATATTGTCCATAATTTGAAGTAAAAAAGGTATTGTTTTAGGTACTGTTTGTTTTAGAAGTGTGTTTTTAGCACTGGAGGGTATTCCAGAAAGGATTAACAAGCTCTGAGTCTGTCCTTGAACTAGTTGACTCACTCTGAGACGGGATGATCTGCGTTAGTTCAATCGACTGAGTATGTTCACCTTGAGTTGAGCGCGTGCATGACGATTATAAAAAGACATCATCAATGGAGCCCCGATACCACGAGTCACCACGAGTCACCATGACAACAGTAAATAAAAGAGCCATTTCCCTGCGATGGAGTTGGAGGTCCTTCTGCAGGTGAGCGTGAGCACGTATTTCACAGCTGCAGCAGCGGAGGAGAGAGAGACTGCGTGGGGAAGAATCGCTGCCCGAGTCAACGCGTAAGTTTGAATGAACTGTTCCATTGACATGACATTTAACCGTAAGATCATCGCAGCCTGTAGTTATGAATATAAGTAGGAATGAAATCTTTTCATTTAGGTGCAACCCAACAGGGACAAAAGGACCTGGAAGCAGCTAAAAATGAAATTTAAAAACATAGTTAAAAAGGTATGACATATATTGCTACGATTGCACCTCACTTTAATTTGAATTCATTTTTTGTAATTGACTTAGTTGACTATTAAACAAAGTAAATATTAATTCAGTGGCTACTTGAAATAGTAAATTAAACCCCTAATAAAGTGTTGTTTTTACACGTCTTTTCACTTAATACCCCACTTAGGTATAAAATAAAAATGTGTCTAAGTGTCTCCTATCAAAGTCATTTAAAATGTGACGCTGTAGTTTATTATTATTTTCATATTAATCATATTACTGTACTCGTAAACCAACATTACCTTTCCTAAAGTCTCTGTGCTTTCTCCCTATCAGGTCTCTGTGGGTGGTGCTTCCTTCTGGATGGTGGTTCTATCTGATGGTGACACCTATGTGATGGTGGTTCTATCTGATGGTGGTTCTATGTGATGGTGGTTCATATGTGATGGTGGTTCTATGTGATGGTGGTTCCTATGTGATGGTGGTTCTATGGGTGGTGGTTCTATCTGATGGTGGTTCTATCTGATGGTGGTTCTATCTGATGGTGGTTCTATCTGATGGTGGTTCTATCTGATGGTGGTTCTATGTGATGGTGGTTCTATCTGATGGTGCTTCTATCTGATGGTGCTTCTATCTGATGGTGAAATTGGGAATACAAAACTATGTTACGGAAAAACTGACAATAAGATGGTGGAGCCAACGATGGTTTGGGACGCCTTGAAGGCAGTTATGAGAGTCAGATTAATTTCGGAATCCACCTGAAAAATGTACATGAAAAATATAGAAAAACTGAGAATTGGATAGAGACTACCAGAATTCGGCTGACTTGGACACACAAAAGAAAATTAAACTCATAAAACTAGAGCTGGATAAACATGTAACAGAGGATGAGCAGGTTTCCCCCGGTTACCTGGTTGGAGTCTGGTGGCTGCCTGCTGTCACACCTGTTGTGCATCCCCTCTCTCTCTGTGGTAGGGCAGCCGCCGTGGATACTCCGGTTTCCTTTTAGTTCGATGCCCTTGACAACACCCGTCTCTTACACTCTACCCTCATGCACATCCTACACTACTGATAGTACCGACGTTCACATCTCATCTGGAATGTTTGTGGATTTTTTGTTGTCTTATGTTAAATAAAGAATATTTAAACAGTGCAACACCAATCGTGTCATGGCCCAAAGAGCCAGGTCATATGGCAGCTGTGGAAACATCTGTGTCTGCACCCATGTCGGGGCTGACTTTTGAGCAGCAGAAGGAGCTGCTGATGTTGCAGTTTGAACAGGAGAGAATCCGGTTAAACGTGGAAACCGAGGGACAAATTCAAATCGAAAAGGTTCGGCAGCAAACAGAAAAAATGAAACTAGACTTGCAGCAGTATAAATTGAGTTTGATTTGTGACGGTAAAAGCTTTCCCAGAGTATAGCAGAGGAAAGTTTCTCTGAGTCTGTGCGGGTTGGATTCGATGTCGGGGCTAATTTGCGTTTAATGCCCAGATTCAGTGAGAAGGATCCTGATACGTTTTTCACTTTGTTTGAGCGTATTGCAGATGCAAGAAATTTGCCTGATGCTGATAGGACCTTGCTGCTTCAGTGTGTACTTACGGGTAGGGCCCAGGAAGCATATTCAGCGATTTGTGATTTGATAGTGTTGGGACAATTTTAAATGTGATTCCTCAGAGTATTACAGTGTATGTAAGTGAACAGAAGGCAACCACTGCACTCAGAGCGGCTGAGCTGGCGGATGATTTTGTGTTGACGCACAAAAGTGGTTTGGATGAGATGTGCCCAACCCGTGATAGACGTGAAGGTAACAACCTTGGGAGCGCTCGTTTCGGGGTCCAGTCCTTAGTAGCCCGTCCCACGCATGCATTTAAAGCCACACGTGTGAGAGATGATGGTGGCAGAGGGGCCATATGTTGTAATTGTCAGGGCTCGGGCCACTGGAAAGATCAGTGCCCTGTACTACGAACTAGGAATAAACGAAGGTCTTATCCATCTGCTCCTGCTCGGGCCTGTTCCAGTGTTCAGGGGCCAAGTCTTGAATGTGTTGGTCCAGAGAGTGATGATTTTGAGCCGTTCGTTGCTGATGCTCTAGTTTCTCTGGTGGGAAGTGAGGAGCGTGTGCCTATAAAGATTTTGAGACACAGGTGCTAAGCATTCCTTCATTTTGGAATCAGCATTGCCTTTTTCACCTGCAACAGAAACGGGGGATTTTATTCTGATGCGAGGTATGGAGACGGGTTTGGTACCTGTACCACGGCACAAGATGGTGCTTGATTGTGACCTGTTGCAAGGCATTGTTGCAGTGGGTGTGTGTCCAGCATTGCCAATTGATGGGGTGGAAATGATTCTAGGAAATTACCTCGCTGGTGGGGCAGTCTGGCCTTCTGTGCCGCCATCTCCTGTGGTTGCTCCAGAGTTAAAGGTGATTGATGGGCCAGATGACTGTGGTCAGATATCCAGATGAGTTTCCAGCCTGCGCCGTGACCCGTGCGCAGTGTGCTCGGACTGTTTCAGACGTTAGTGGAGAGCAAAGAGAGACTAAAGTGGTGATTCCTTTACCTGATCTTCCCCCATCCGTCCCTCGGCCGGAATGGGTTAAAAGTCAGCAGGTTGATCCGTCTCCGTCTGGTGTGTTGACCAGTATTTTGCCGGAAAGTCAGGTTGGAAATGTGGCTCTTGGCTATTTTCTCCAGGATGGGATGCTTGTGAGGAAATGGGTGCCTTGTAAAGGTGATTTTGTTGGTGAGCCAGTGTTTCAAATTGTTGTGCCTGACAAATTCTGTGTCACTGTATTAATGATTGCACATGACAAATCCGGTCATTTGGGTGTGAGGAAATCTTATGACCGCGTTTTGCGATATTTCTTTTGGCCGAAGTTAAAGCGTGATGTCTCCAATTACATAAAATCATGTCATACATGTCAACTTACAGGTAAGCCGAGTCAGTCAATCAAGCCAGCACCTCTCTGTCCCATTCCAGCGATCAGTCAACCATTTAGATAGATAGATAGATATACTTTATTGATCCCTCAAGAGGGAAATTTTGGAAAATTTGATCATAGATTGTGTGGAGCCTTTACCAACCTCAAAGTCTGGTTGGTCTTATCTGTCTGTGATGTGCCAGACAACAAGATATCCTGCAGTATATCCTCTGCGTTCACTTTCTGCAAGATCAATAGTCATGGCATTGACACAATTCTTTTCCATTTTTGGCGTTCCACGTGTGATTCAGAGCGACCAAGGTTCGAACTTTACATCGCACCTGTTTGGACAGGTGTTGAAGATGTTGAAGGTGAAGCATAACCGTGCGTCTGCTTATCATGCGCAGAGTCAGGGAGCATTGGAACGGTTTCACCAGACATTAAAGTCCTTGTTGCGTGCGTACTGCACAGAGGTAGGGAGAGATTGGGAGGAAGGACTACCTTGGTTGATGTTGTCAGCCCGAGAAGTTGTTCAGGAGAGCACTGGGTTTAGTCCCAATGACTTTGTTTTTGTCCATACAGTGCGTGGACCAAGTGGTCCCTTGGTAGTTCTGCGGGGTGGCTTGGGTGACGCTGATCCACCCAAGACTTTAATAGACTATGTAAATTGTTTCCGTCATCGTTTATATACAGCTGCTCAAAAGACACGTGACAATTTGGAAGTGGCTCAGTTTAAAATGAAAACTGTCTATGACAGGAGACCAGGTTTTGGCTTCCACTCCAGTTGTAAGTTCACCATTTCAAGCAAAGTTCTCAGGCCACTGTGGAGCGAAGAATTATTTCATTTCCACTCCAAAGCGTAGGAAGTCCTCTCGCCTCGGTCATGTCAACTTGTTGAAGCCTTATTATTCACGTGATGTTACTGTTGCGCCTGAGTCCAGCGTACAGAGCTTGGGTGTCAGTCCGGTTCTTACTATTGGTTCTATGTCCTCCGGGTATGGTGGACAGGGAGGAGGTGGATGTTCGAGCACCTGATGACCCTGTGATGTGTGGTAGACTAAAAGAAATCATCTCAAGGGGGAGGGTGTGGCGACCCCTGCTGTTGAGGTAGCAGCCTTCCAGTGGGATTTAAGTATGTGGGCTGGGTTTGGTGATTGAAGGCACCTGGGCCCGGCGCCCTGAGATTAGAAAACCCAGCGTTCATTCTCTCTCCTCCCCCAGCAGACGTCTGTGGTGTGGTAGGGCAGCCGCCGTGTTAAATCCTGTTTCCTTTTAGTTAGATGCCCTTGACAACACCCGTCTTTTACACTCTACCCTCATGCACATCCTACACTACTGATTATACTGACGTTCACATCTCATCTGGAATGTTTTTCGTTGTCTTATGTTAAATAAAGAATATGTTAAACCTCTTTAAACAGTGCAACTCCAATCTTGTAATGGCCCAAAGACACAGGTCATGACAAAAGAAAGTTTTTGTGCACTTGCCTCGTCCGAGCCTTGTTCCTGCAGAGTCTGACGGATTCCCTGGCTTCCCTTCTCATCTCGCCCGCCACAACTCTGGAAAACTCCCTCCAGCCAGTCAAGTCGCCGATCACGTGGCTCCTGCCGCCCGGACCCTTGTGCTTACCGGTTTTCTCCAGCGTTCCCCCGGCCACGGGTTCAGCGCTGCTTATGGAAATCCCACTTCTGCCGAAATAAAATCCTTTTTTCATCCACTGAATCCTGCTGTTGAGTCCTGCCGAGTAGAACAGAGTAGAACATACGGTCGGACAGATGACGTCATTGCATTCCTTGATTGGCCTTGTGAATTGTTGCCTGAATTGCTAGATCTCTTGAATGCATATGGACAGATATCAGGATACAAGATAAATATTACCAAAACCCAAGTACTCACTATCAACTATACACCACCAAAGGAGATCTGGGAAAAATACAATTTAAATTGGAATCTAGAGAAAATGAATTATTAAGGGATAGAAGTGACGGGAAGCTTATCAGGACTATATAGGGCAAACTATGAAGATATTTAAAGATATACATAGACCACCCTAACATTGGATTTTAGCTCAAGGATTGAATTAATAAGAACGAATGTATCACCCAGACTTTATACATGTTCCAAGCATTATAATAAAGATACCTCAAACATCATTTGTATCATGGGACAGGATGATATCCAGATTCATATGGGGGGCAAGAGAGAGATTCAGAACCCTCCAGCTAAAGAGGGAGAGGGGGGCCTGAGTCTGCCCAACTTGAAAGACCACACGGCCCAGCTGAGACATGGACATTGTAGGTGTAAACTTGAAGCAAAATGGAAAAATCATTTAGAATGTGTCCGGTACAGAGTATATAGGAGACAGGGAAAAATTTAAGAAGGTTAGAAATCAAATGGATTAAATCACAACATTTACCTTGGAATTATGGTTTAAAATGACAGAGATTGATGTATGTGATGGGGACACGTATCTATTCAAGATACTCATGGTTGCAGGCAAAAAGGCCATCACAAGGACGTGGGGGATGGAAGATCTACCCCCTCGGACCCATTGGGTGGACACAGTGGGGGAAATACACATCATGGAAACACTGACACAAAGGCTACGGCCGACAGGACCACAGATGGACCGTAAATGGAGGAAGTGGACTCGAAGGGAGTTGACACAGAATTGACAGCAAGCTTTTCATTTCTGGTTGTCGATGACTTGTATTGATGTTATTGTTGCATAAAGAGAATGAGGGAGGGGGTGGATGGAAGATGGTCTGTCCGACTGTGTGCAGTGGGAGGGTCTAACGCAAAGGGCTGGCGAGCTACTTTTCACTCAAGCGCACACACACGCGGAAATGTGGACCAGTCAACTTTCTTCAATGAGAGATCTACAGTTTGTAGTTTAGAAATTTAAAAATAGAAATGTCTCATTTAAATAATAACTTTTCATATATCCAACCTATTAAAACTACAATTGAGGATTGAAATATTCAATTTATTCAGTAAAACAATATGTACATTCACATTGAGAACTGCAAAAGGACAATTTGGTTTAGTAGGAATGTTAAATTATGGAACAGACCCAGAAACCTCTGCACTGAGATTCATGTTCACAAGGCAGCGAGCAGAATGTCCGTCAGTGAAAATGGTCTCATAAGTCTCTGTGACCATCCTGGGTTGGGCGCTTTGCTCGATTCAGCAGACACGCCTTGGATTGATTGGTCAAGGTCATAAGTGATCCATCAGGAAGGAATCAGGGGAAGTACGTCTCAATCGCCTTCTGAGTTCTTCCAACTGTTCCGCTGAATAAAAGGAAGAAGCGAAACAGATTTGTGACGTCCTACATCGGTGTAGCGTTAAGCTAATACACAGTGGGCGTCCTGCAGAATCTCAAATGAAGCAGTTAATATTTGAGAGTAGATGTTCATCTTTAATTCAATGGATCTAAACAAAACCAACACATTGACCGTATGTGAATTACAGTCTTCCCCTCGTTTCTGGTCAGTGGACTGTTGCCTCTGTACTCGATGACAAATGGAGATAAAGCGTCTGCAGCGGATTTAACCTGTTGAGTACGCACATGGTAGCTGATCAGAGGAACACTCAGCATGCGCACTGGGCGTCAAGTCAAGGAAGCCATCATTGAAACTTCAACAGGCGGAATTTACAACACCAAAAGGCCCCAAGACCACAGAACAAAGCTAAAGCTTGAACCCCGTTTCCATGGTAAAGAAAGACACAACATCTACTGAAGGAGGGAGCGTGTCAATGTCAAATCCTCAATCCAAGAGGCCTTCGTGGGCGTAAATACAGAGGTTCACGAGGTGAACACCACGGAGGAAACAGGAAAGGCCACAGTACACAGAAAACACCAGATCACCGGAGGAACAAGATCCTTTGGACGGATGAAACCTAGATGGACACCACCAGTGCTGTAGTGGTAAAATTAAAGTGGGTAAACTCTGAATTTTGTGATCATTCAGACCTCGGCGCGTCTGGCTGCGCAACTCGCGTCGCGACTCTGTAAAACTGTCTGGCTATATTGCATTATGTTATCAGTAAAAGTCATATACAATCAATGACAATGACTAAATGTGTTAGTAGTTTATTAAATTTAAGAAAACAAAGAAAAGTATGTCAGCACAACACAACAATTGCAGATTAAGAACTATGTACATCGAGTCTCCTTTTTAGTAAGTGCCCAGAGGGCCTCCTTGTCCTCAACGTCAGGTCCTGCCTTGCACAGAGAGCCATGACCCCCAGAACACGTGTTCTGGGGTCATGGCTCCTCTGTGCTCCCTCTCTATTGGACCTGGTGTTTCTCTGTGCTCTCTGCATCACTGCCTGTCCTCTCACTGCCTGAACAAACATGTTGAATTTAAGAGTTAACCAGTTAAGCAGCCTGTCAATCACACTGACAACATAAGTTAACACTCATGTACTACCTCGTCATCATAAATAGCCTATACAGCATGTTTTGTTTCACATTGAGAACTGACTTGTTTTCTAATCTGGCGTCACCAGGCGTTTTCTTGTCCTTTACCGGCGCGACTCCTCCCCATAGCGACTACTACCCCCCCACCTGTCCGGTCGTTCCGCCCATAGCGACGACTACCCCCGTCGGACCTTCTCGGCCGGTCAGCGAAATATTGTCTGACATGAAACCGGACCGTGAGTAAGAAGGTGGTCGGGGACCACTGGGCTGATCCGTGTGTTTACACACCTCCTGGATCCCTGATTGGTCGCTGCTGCAGCACTTAAGGCACTGATTGGATGCTCACAGACCGCAATACAGCGCAGATGAACATGATTCAGACTACGGCGTTTATATGTTCAGCAATAGAAACGTAGTCTTAGCTGTTTAAAGTACACCAAGTTTAGTCGGATTATTCCAACGAGGAATTATACAAGGCGCAGGGAACTTTGAGGTGCGTTAAGCGCCACTTATTAGGTGCGTAAACGCTATTTATAGGTGCGTAAACGCTATTTCCAAAATTCCAGAGGTGCGTAAGCGGCGTTTACGTGCGTTTACTCCTCCACTACAGCCCT